>MU226799.1:2610363-2653954 GCA_018584345.1 Thuja plicata | reverse complement strand
GGCCTATTTTATCCAATTCAATACTTTCACATACATTCGGATAGCTGGGTCAACCTTGCAACCAAAGAAGTTGCCCAGGTATCCATCTGATTGGATACTTATACTAGAGATGGCTAGACAGCTCGCAGATGCATACGAGCACATAAAACATAAAAAGAAGCACTGTTGGGACTTTCCCATCTCTTTGGGACCATACGCACTGCAAGACATGAAAGTTTGCAAATCCTTGGCTTTTGAATGGGATGATTGTCCCTTGCAGCTCTATAAAATAGTGCGAGCCTATTTTGACCCCATAGGTACTTACAGCCACATTATTGGTAAATTCTACATACACGAGCCACACTTGGAAGACCACTGGATAAACTACATAGACGATCATGAAGTCAAGATGAGAGACTATTGCAGAATGAACCTCACTCTAGAAAAAGAGGTATTAAAGGTTCCTATCTCCTCAAAGGTTTGGGGATGTGATTCAGACAAGGTCTTAGAGGACATTTACACAAAAGACAAGGTATATGACCGACCAACCATGAACGCAGAGGTGGACAAGGATGAAAATGATGACATGGACTTCCGGGTGAGACATGTGATAAAGACCACAATAGCTTGGATCAAGAAGCCACACAAAATGAGTCCAATCCTGGTAAAAACATTGATGGAGCCCTCAAGGAAAGTAGAAAAATAGCGAGGGGAGAAGTCCACAGTTCCTAAGTACAAAAAATCTCCCCCTCAGAAGCCAAGAACTATGTATGGTCATGAATGACCAGTTGAGTATGGCTCTAATCCTAGGCCCAAGAAGACAAGAATGACAGGCCAGATTGACCCACCAGCAGGGCCATCACAACCCCTATCAGGTGAAGGCCCATCTACCTCTAGCAAAGTTATTGAATGTATGCTTGTATTATTATTTATTTTCAAAGAGCCTTTTGTGTTGTTGTGTTTCAAATTCGTGATACTTTTAGTTAGAGTTTTCTGTTGTATATCTACCTTGTTGCGATGAATGTGTGGAGGAGGTCATCTTTGGGCTTAACGATAAATCCATCTCATGGGTGTGCACGTCTTGGTGGCTTCATGATTTGATAGATTTTGAATATCTTGTACAGGTAAAACATATCTTTTCTCCAAAACGCTTGCATCTGTGGAGTAGTTAATTGTGACGGGGTCTGATTTATGCTTTGTGGGTTGTTCCAAATCTCTCTAGCATTCAATTCGCAAGGAAGGGTTTACAACGGTTTATGTCTTTAGGATTCACTTTTCTTTACAATTTTCTGCATTTCTTGTTACCCTCATCTCTTTAAATTCTGTCTTGAAATTTTGAAAATTGCTATCTTGAAACATACAAAAGTTGCATGTTATTTACCATACCCATACTTGTTAAAATGGAAACTACAAAAAAAAAAGGAAACTAACAGTATTTTACAGCTTGTTGTCTTGAACGTACCAGCAAAGGCCTCCTCATGAACAATCACATTTATCTTCAACTGAGTAACCAAGTAGGTTGTGACCCGACCCCGGAGAACCTTGGGAATAACTCTTTTATTCTTTCAAGAGAGGAAATCAAACATCAAGATCCTAGCAAGTTGGCTTGTGTCAAAACAATGCTCAACAGAAGTGACGCTAGAAGGAGGGCCTCAAGACTCAAAAAACTGGATAATATTGGATCTTTCTCTCCAGAGAGATTCGAGCATGTGCTTAGATCATCTCTGAAAAGAGGTGAGTTTCTTGAACTCACTCACCACCAAAGAGCTCATAGCGACAAGGGTAAAGCAAAAGATAAATCCTCTCATCACCTTGTCGTACCTCAAAATCCTCTTGGACAGCAATCACACATCGTTGCCCTAACTATTACCAAAGCCATTGACCAAAATCAGAACATGCAAAATTGACATTTGCAACCAACTCGTCCAATGGCCTTTTTCGCCAACACCACAAGCTCACCTTTAAACTTTGTTGGGCAGCTCCATGAGTTACCCAAAAATCTGGAGAAGTTTTGTACGTGATTCATATATGGAAAATCTAGGACAGTAGAAGAACACATCCACGCCTTCAAGGAAATTTGCAACTGTAAAGAGATTGCCCACCAAGACGTTGTCTGTCATCTATTCCCATACACTTTGGGAGATTTTGCATACAACTAGTACCTGAATTTTCCACGAGGGTCTATCTCAGTATGGAATGAATTTGAAACCAAATTCCTCAATCAGTTCAAATTGTATGTCAATCTTGCTATGACACATCACCAATTCATAACCATGAGGAAAGATCCTAAGGAACCCATTGCTATGTTTAATCATCATTTTCACAAAATGCACCAAAATTTGGAAGCTCCTTACACTATGCCAGATGAGGTTGTCATACAAGTTTACTTGAAGGCTTTAGATCCATTCACTTTGATCTTTCTAAGATGACTTCCCCTGGCGGATAGAGACACATTTGAAAATGAATACAATGAATTTGTCACTTTCACTCAACAAATGGACCCACAAGAAGGGAGATATGCGGTTGCGCTCGTCATGAGTAATCTTGTTGTCCCACACCCATTTGCAATAAACAATCAAGCCTTAGCTAGTCACCTAACTATGTTAAATCCTATATCGGCACAACCATGTACAACCATGCCTCCATCTATTACTTATCCAGGCTACAAAGCTCATAAAACAACATTCATAGAATAGAGGGTTATACCCCAAACTGAACCTGATGCTCTCATGGCTTCTGACTTAGATGTCGTAAAAAAGACTTTATCACAACTCAGTAGCGAAGTTACCAGGATGAAGCTAAACCCACCCCAAAATCAAGGTGGATACCAACAAGCGTCTACTAGTCCAAATACATACCCTCAGAATCCAAATAGGGGTTTCAATGCATACAACAACAACAACATGCAGGAGAAACCATTTGGATAGCAAAGGCCAAATTGGCCATGGAACACTAGACCCAATAATGGCAGCATCCCAACAGACAATGCCAATACTTATGAGGCTTCGGAGGCCAATTTTATCGGGGCTCCAATTAAGCATCAGGACAATAATGGATATGTGAACAACTCCCAAGACCACTACACCTAGAATCCAGAGGGGCCCCCAGTACAATTCAATGTTGTGGTGTTCAATTCCTATGAGTCTAGAAAGGAAGGAGGCTCAGAAGCCTATACAGGAGAAGACAAATTCGTGTTCCCTTTTCTGAGAGAAAATGAACCTGAATATTCTAAGGTACATGCCTTCTAGAATAATCAAAGGAACTCATATAACCTTCAAAGTAGAAAGGAACCCCTCACCGATGGCATACCTCCAGGCAAACAGCCAACTCCACTAGATCCACAAGCTAGTAACAACACCATACCTCCAAAGGGCCTGAATGCTCCTATACCTCCTACAACAAGTACATATGCTAGCTACCAAGGTACAGCCTGGTTGAATGAAAAATACAGTGTAGTGGATGAGCTCAAGAAAACTAAGGCGAACATATCCATGTTCAAATTATTGCAAGGTTGCCCATCTCAAAAGGAAGCCCTTTTAAGATCCTTGGATCATTCAAAGCCTGGCCCTTAAAATAGTGCAAGGGCACCCATGTCTAATATCAACACCTTCGAGGCATTCCCTACAGTATTCATAGATAAGGTGGAGGTCCCACCATTCTTACTCAGCCTGCGGATGTTTGGAAAAAACCTACATAATTGCCTAATCGATTCAGGAGCCTCATGCAATGTTATGCCCCTATCAATTTGCCATAAGTTGGGGATGGTGTCCCAAATAATGAATTGGGTGGTCATACAGTTGGACACAACCGAGGTCAAAGTAATTGGTGTACTCAAAGATGTGCACATTCAACTAATCGCATATCCCAGGATACAAGAGCGCATTGATATACACATAGTGGACATACCTGAGACTTATGGGATGCTGCTAAGTTGAGAATGGACCAAGTGCTTGAGAGGGTGGCTCTCTATAGATTTCACCCAACTTTGGCTACCATGGAGAGGTTTGAACAACCAGATCAAGATAAATGCCGAGCCTAAACTGAAAAGGATGATCACCGAATACAATACCCCAAATGAAGTGTTGTTCACCCAAACCAATTTGGGCACTTATCAGATGGATGATATTTTTATGTTCCAGATTCGAGAGGGTGAAGGGTTGGACCACAGTCCTATCTAAGGTCTCCTTGAGCAAAAAATTGGTGATGACATTTTCAAAAGTTTCATCAATAGCACGACAGCTAGCCTGCGGCATCTGGGTCAAGACGCAGATTCTAATATCTTGTTACTACCTGGATATTTTCGATTACATCGGGCTAGTCATTCAGAGTTTAAATGCCCCAGTTCTCAAGAAGCCCTGTCATGAGTGTTGGCTCAAATTTCCCAACAGAATAAGCTACTAGAAGCACTAACAATAAAAGAAAATGTACTTGGGATAAAAGACAAGAACAACGCCATGCCCGATATGGACAGCCTAGTCCTTGCAAATAGTTTACCTCAAAATCAAGATAGTGAATCAGACTCTGAAGATAGAAGCGCTGCCCTGAATTGGCTTAGCGACTGGAGTACCTCGAATGATGGAGCCTGTCCCCCTTTCAGGAGAATGTTGGAAGATAAAGCCGATGAAGACAACAAACTCCCCAAACCTAGGCATACTCAATATGCAGGAGAATTAACTTCTTCTGACAGCGATGGAGAGAGGGGCCGAAAACCAAGGACCAAGGGTTTCTCTAAGAAAAGCACAACCAAACCAAGCCCTACTAAACCACCCCAGATATGGAAACTATGCTTCAATGGTTCCAAATGCAAACAAGGAGCAGGTGTGGGAATTGAATTGATAAATCCAAGAGGTAAGTCTTTCTATGCTGCTTATAGATTATTGTTTCTTTGTACTAAAAATGTTGTAGAATATGAAGCACTGGTTTGTAGACTCCTCCTAGCTCATGAGAAGGGAATCAAAATCTTGACGGTGGAAGGAGACTCACAATTGGTTGTCAATCAGATTTGTAGCTAGTATACTTGTAATGATAAGAGGCTCTCAGCCTACTGAAATAGGGCATGGGATTTGATAAAAAAATTTGACGCTTTCAACATCAAAGCCATCCCAAGAAGAAATAATGTCATTGTTGACGCATTGGCTATCTCAGCCAGTTCACTACATCCAATGGAAAAATCCAAACTAAAGAAATTCTTAGTTGAGCTTGTCTCGGCCCCGGCCATTCTAGATAATATCACTAACTTTCAAGTCTTCCAGGATGATCAGCATATCTTAGAGTTTATCATGTGCATCGGCGTGTTCAAAAAGCAGATCATAGATGAGGAGAAGGAAGGTGAGGAAATAGCTGAACTTGAAGAGCCTGATGATCACGACATCATAAACCTAAAGACCAATGCCATACCCAGGGGAATGGTAGAGCTAGAGAGGATTTTTGACAGCGGTAAGACTGTTGTAAGAAGATGCACCGACATAAAACCTGATGGTAAAGAATGTGACACCTAAAACCTGGGCACAAAAGAAGAACCAAGAGAATTCCATATCAGAAAGGTGGGAACCAAGGAAGAAAAGGAGAAAATGGTCTAGCTTCTCACTGAATATCGATATGTCATAGCATGGAGTTATGAAGAATTAAAGACATATGACACCTCAGTCATAGTGCACAACATCCCTTTGAAGCCAGATTCTAAGCCCTTTAGACAATGACAAAGACACGTGAATCCCACTATGGAGCCCTTAATCCAAAAGGAAGTCCAAAAGTTGCTCAATGCCAGGATCATCTTCCCGATTCAACATTCTACATGGGTTGCGAACCTAGTACCTGTGAGAAAGAATACTGGAGAAATCAGGGTATGCATAGACTTTTGGAACTTCAACAAGTCCTCTCAAAAAGATAATTATCCACTCCCATCTCTAGACAAAGTGTTGCAGAAGGTTAATGGATCTCAAATGATGTCATTCCTGGATGGCTACTCTGGGTACAATCAGGTGATGGTACAAGAAGAGGACAGGCTGAAAATGGCATTCACCACTAAATGGGGAACTTTTGCCTACCGACAGATGCCTTTTGGGCTGATTAATGTTGGAGCCACCTTTCAGAGAGAAAATGGACATAGCTTTCAAATGATTAGTTGGGAGGTACATTATCATTTACATGGATGATCTCACAATCTACTCAAAACTAATAACTGACCACATAAACGACCTCAGGAAATGCCTTCAGAGGTGCAGAGAATTTAGGGTCTCCCTCAATCCTAAGAAATGTGTGTTTGGGGTAACTAAAGGGAAGCTCTTGGGACATATCATCTCTGAAAAGGGGTATCCATTGACCCCAAAAGGGTGGAGGCAATCCTAAATTTGACACCTCCTAGCTGCAAGGAACTAAAATCTTTCTTCGGGAAGATCAACTTCGTCAGAAAATTCATCAGTGGCTTCACAAAAATAGTAAAACCATTGAATGACATGCTCAAGAAAGATGCCAAGATTGAATGGACTCTCCTAGCCAAGAATTCTTTCGAAGAGATTAAGAATGTCATTTCCATTGCACCAGTCCTAGCTAGTCCTGACTACACCATCCCTTTCAAAGTTTACTCTTTTGCATCAGAGCACTCATGCGCAGGCATCCTCACGCAAAAGAAGAATAGTGAGGATGAAAGGCCCATTGCCTTTATGAGTTTCCCCTTCAAATATGCTGAGCTCAGATACCCAAACCTGGATAAGTAGGCATTTTCTCTTGTCAAGGCAGTGAAGAAAATTAGACATTATATTTTAAGGAGTAAAGTCATCAGGATAGTTCCCAATGCAGCAGTTAAGTCCCTCGTGATGAAGAATGAGCTAGGAGAATGGAGAGGAAAATGGATGGCAATCCTTGAAGAGTTTGACCTAGAGATCCAACCGATGAAGTTGGTAAGAGGCCAGGGCCTAACGAAGCTGATCTCTGGGTTTAAAGAAGGTATGATCTTCCAAACATACACCGATCAAGGTGTTATCACTGATGTGTGGTACCAAGACATAGTGTACTATTTGTTATAGAATTTCTGCCTTGAAGGAATGAATGGTTCCCAGAGAAGAGGTTTAAAGATCAAAAGCAGCTCTTACATGCTAAAAGGTGGACAACTATACAAATTCAATTACGAGGGTTTGTACTTAAGATTCTTGGATAGAATGGAGGCAAAACAAATCCTGGTGGACTTTCATGACAAATATAGAATGGTACATGGAGCGAAGGAGGCCAATGCTGACCAAATCCTGAGGGTAGGATATTTTTGGCCTACAATATTTAAAGATACTAGCAAGCACATGATATCTTGCCACATTTTCCAAACTAGCACAACTTGAGAGAGAAACCCAGCAATGCCCCTACAACCAGTCTATGAGGTACGCCCATTTTCCCAATGGGGTTTAGATTTTGTTGGAGTGGTTAACCCCCCTTCATCTGCAGGACATAAGTTTATCTTGACAGCCACCGACTATTGCACACACTAGACAGAAGCGCAAGCATTGAAGAATTGTACTACAGAGGTCGTGACCAAATTCATGGAGGAGTGCATCATAACTAGGTTTGGGATGCCATTCTATCTGGTATGTGACAATGCTTCCTCTTTCTCCTTAGCCTCGCTCACACAATGGGCCTTTGAAAACCAAGTAATCCTCAAATTCTCTTCAAATTACTATCCGCAAGGCAATGGCATAGCAGATTCTACAAACAAAAATCTGACAATAGTGATTAAACACCTCCTAGATGACAACCCCAGGGACTAGCACACACAGTTGAAATATGCTTTGTGGATTGATCACATAAGGATCAAGAACACCCTGGGGACGTCTCCATATCAACTAGTCTACAGATTACAACCTGGTCTTTCCTATGAACCTAAAGATCCCAATTCTCAGATTCATGGACCAATATGTAGGGGAGGAAGATCAGGTATAAATTAGACTCGTGAATCTCCTGAACCTAGAGGAGAAATGAACTTTAGCCCTGGAACATGTATCAAAGCATCAAGCTATAGTCAAAAGGTGGTTCGACAAGAGAGCTACCATCAAGGCCTTCAGGATCTCTAACCTTGTCCTCATGTGGGATAAGGCGAAAGAAAATCCAGGCAGCCACACCAAGTTCCAAAGACTGTGGATAGGCCCTTACCAAATATCAGAGATCCTGGGGGAGAACACTTTTAGGATTAGCACATTGAACGGAGAGTTGACCCCATTGCTTGTCAATGGGAAATTCCTCAAACATTACTTTGGATCCTAAGCGGGACTTTCTTTTGTCCCTTGTACCATAGTCACTTTTGTGTTTTTTTTCTCTTGTCATCCTCGCTGTCAGTCTTTTCTTCCGTTCATGTTTGTTCTTTTCTTTTGTTAGGGGCTCATTTTGTTGCTTTGGGTCAGTTTGTTTTGGATCCAGTCCAAGGTGGTCCACAAAAGGAGCAGAGGTATTTCTTAGTCAAATTTCTCCAAGGATATGTGCAGTGTAGAAGAACCTTCCCAAAAGACAAAGTAGTGATAATTATCATTGACATACAAGAAGGAGTTTGAAGTTTGGTTATCCTCATCACAGGACACATTGAGATACAACACCCAAGGGGGTTGGTTTCTAGGGTGTTTACCAGTTGTAGCCAGCCTAAGTGCATAGGTTCAGGTACCTACTGATCCCAGAACCCAAGTCTGAACTTAATGCAGAGGCAATAACAAAGAAAGCAGAGCCCAAAAAAAAAAGCAAAAGAAACACTCAAAAGAAAAGTACCCCAAAGAGGTCACGAGTGTAAAAAAAAATGGGCAACACCGCCTAATCATTGCTAGATATATATATTAAAAAAAAATGGTTATGCACCTGAATGCATGGAACACACTAAAACCCAAGGCTTGATACATCTCCAAGCAAGCAAAAGAGGTAGTGATTTTCCAAAAGATGGAGCTCTCAAGAAAGAAAGCTATAGCCTAGCAGGCAGAACGGACTTGGGTGATTATGACAACCTCTACTGGGGCAATGAACACCCGACCAGTAGTAGAGAAAGGTTATACTTGGAACTCGAGGAAAACTTTTTCAGGGCTATGAACGCCTGACTAGCAGCAAAGCCCTTTCCGGGAAGCCCTGGTCTATTTGGCGAAGGTTGGGAATGGCTGGCAAGCATCTTGGTTATCACAACCAAGGGTCAAGAAATAAACACACATGAACACACATAGGGAAACCAATGGAAGAGCCTCTGATTGGAGTTCATTGAAGAATTATCAACTCCACAGCCTCTTGGTTCCGTTCTACTACAAAGCTACTTTTCGGAAGAGTATTGTTGATAAAGAAATGCCTTGGTCATTCCTCCTTTTGTCGGGGCTATTTGTTGTGGGTACACAACACACACCCCATTTTCTTTGGTCCTCTAACCATGGGGACCCCCTTTTTTGTCTTTTTTCTTTAGGTCCTGTCTGCCCCTTGTGTAAAATCTAGTCAACCCTCGAAGAAATTTGCTTAAACCAAGTTAAAGAAGGAAAGAGAGCCTTTTTTTGGCCTTTCGGAGGACTTAGGTACTCCAAAATGCTGATATGGCTGAAAGGCCAAAAACTTGGCCCTTTCGGTGTTTTCGGCCTCCAAAAACCCTGAAAGGCCGAAGGCTCTCTCTCTCTAAGATTGTCAGTCTTTCAGAGTCCAAAATCCCCGTAACGACTGACGTCAGCCCGCGGGTTATAAATAGAAGAGGTCTTCAAAGTTTAAGTCACTTGTCATTTTTTTTTTCTGCCTTGTTTTGTCTGCTCCTCCTCGTCAACTGCTTGCATTTTTTGAGCCATCTGGTTGTCCTCCTGCTCTTAGTTCTTTCGAGGTAGGTTCTTCTCGCCTACCTTGGTTTTGTGTTTTGGGTCTCGGTCTAGGGTTTGTTTTGCTCCTAGTGCATGTCCAGCCTAGGGCACCTTGTTTCTTGGTGTTGTCGGGCCCTTATGCCTTTGTGTTTCGACAGGGACATCCCTCCCTATCGGGCCTAGGGTTTTCTAGTTTCCCTTTTGTCCTAGGTTTTAGGTTTTTTTTTTGTTTTCGTCGGTCACGGCCCTTGCCGTAGGTTTTCAGCCTCCAAAAGGCCAAAAATGGATCTCTAAAACTTTTAGCCTAAGTGTCATTTCAGACTTGTTGATCTTTTGGACCTCTAAAAGGTCTGAAAGATCGAAAGGTCTGAAAAGGCCGAAAGCCTCCTTGCAACATAAGGTTCGACCTTTCGGGGTTCCTCGACAGTTTCAGACTTTCAGCGTTCGCAAACAAACACTTCGAAGTTTCAGATCCTGAAAGGTCTGACAGACCTTATCTTGAAAAATAACTCTTTTTCACAGGCCGAAAGTGTGAAATTTTGCACTTAGATGTTTAAACAGGTTTTTGTTTTGCTTTCCTAGTTTAGATTGTTTTTTCCCTGTTCAATAAGCTAATGATTACTTATTTTATTGCAGGAATGACTGAACCAAAGATAACATCTCCGATGAAGTATCAATATAAAGGGAATACCCTAATTTCTAAAAGTGGGGAACAAGCATAGTGAGATAACGGATACCAACATCGGCAATGTAGACTGGAATGAGTTCCTGACTCAGTTTTCTTAGCCAACAAACAGATCTAACAACTGCACCACATTGGTCCTAAGTGGGTTGGTAAACATAGTCGCACACCCAGTAGTTGTATCATCTTTAGAGCTGATCATCACCCTTGCTCACCACTATGACTCAGATAAAAGGGTGGTTGTAAACACAGAGGGTTAGGTGGTACTGGATATAAGGCCAGATGTCATTGAAGACGTCTTCCACCTTCACAAAGGCATAGACAAGTTCTATGACTTCCATATTGGAAAAGGGACCAAGTGGTTCAGAAATAGAGAGCAGGCAATAAATGAGATGATGAACAATGAGTACCTCAAACAGCCTCTTTCGAAGAACAAGTTGGACAAGATAGACCTCCGAAGAGGCTATATGAAAGATGACATCCAAGCAGCCATAAAATTGATAAGCTGGGTGTATGGGTTACCTCAATCCACTCAACTCGAGCACTGGATGATCCTGTTGATAGAAAGGATCCAGGAATGAAAGGCAAGATTTGATTGGGGCACTATTATTAGTGACAATTTGGATGAGCAATTGACAGCAATAAAACACAATCCTAAGTTCTACATGAGCACCTACGTGGTTTACTTACTAGCAGCACGGGAAGATTATCCAGGCTTCACCAAGAAGGGGAGTCTAAATGATCCAAATACGTGGCCCCACAATGTATACCCACAACTAATAAAAAGGGCACACATGCCAGAGGATTCCTCTGACTACAGGATAGTTAATGATGCATTCATATTCACAGTCATCTAATCCATTGAAGGTGACCTTGCTAAGAGGATGTCAGAGGAGGTTGTTGCTAAAGTAAGGGCCATTGGGGCCTATTTTATCCAATTCAATACTTTCACATACATTCGGATAGCTGGGTCAACCTTGCAACCAAAGAAGTTGCCCAGGTATCCATCTGATTGGATACTTATACTAGAGATGGCTAGACAGCTCGCAAATGCATACAAGCACATAAAACATAAAAAGAAGCACTGTTGGGACTTTCCCATCTCTTTGGGACCATACGCACTGCAAGACATGAAAGTTTTCAAATCCTTGGCTTTTGAATGGGATGATTGTCCCTTGCAGATCTATAAAATAGTGTGAGCCCATTTTGACCCCATAGGTACTTACAGCCACATTATTGGTAAATTCTACATACACGAGCCACACTTGGAAGACCACTAGATAAACTGCATAGACGATCATGAAGTCAAGATCAGAGACTATTGCAGAATGAACCTCACTCTAGAAAAAGAGGTATTAAAGGTTCCTATCTCCTCAAAGGTTTGGGGATGTGATTCAGACAAGGTCTTAGAGGACATTTAAACAAAAGACAAGGTATATGACCGACCAATCATGAATGCAGAGGTGGACAAGGATGAAAATGATGACATGGACTTCCGGGTGAGGCATGTGATAAAGACCACAATAAATTGGATCAAGAATCCACACAAAATGAGTCAAATCCCGGTAAAAACATTGATGGAGCCCTCAAGGAAAGTAGAAAAATAGCGAGGTGAGAAGTCCACAGTTCCTAAGTACAAAAAAGCTCCCCCTTAGAAGCCAAGAACCGTGTATGGTCATGAATGACCAGTTTAGTATGGCTCTAATCCTAGGCCCAAGAAGACAAGAATGACATGCTAGATTGACCCACCAACAGGGCCGTCACAACCCCTATCAGGTGAAGGCCCATCTACCTCTGGCCAATCTCCCCCCACTGCTGAGAAGGGAAAAAAACATATAAAAGGAAGAAGAGTTCTGAACCTCCGCGGTCAGAAATGGTACAAGAAGAGTCTGAGGAAGCAGAAGAAGAACATGAGCCCCTAGTCCGAAGGACCATATTGCAAAAAAGGAGAGAAAAAGAGGTTTCCAAGAAACATAAAGAAGATCCTAAAGAGTAGGATAATCCTTTGGATGTCGTAGGATCTAATGAGTTTATATTTTTCATTTTAAAGGACTTGAAGGCTATTCGAATCATGGCCAGGATATAGGCACTGGAGCACCATCGCTTATCTAGCCACAGGTGACCCTCACTCAACCACTGGTCTAGTTCACCAATCCTTCAGTGGATGTCCCTGCTACACAAGTGAACCCTAGTTCTTCTCAAGAGCCTGAGATTTAGGATAGTGGGATAGCCCGAGTCACTACTAAGGATAATATAGTAGGGGAAGTACCTATTTCCACTCCACCACCTCATATCCCTACTCCACCAACTTCTCTACCACCTCCAATTCCTACTCCACCACCATTAATTCCAACCCTAACACCTACTCCTACACCAAATCCACCCTCCTCTACTACTACCATTCTCCCATCTCCCACTCCAGCCATACCAACACTTACCCCATCAACATCAATCCCTTCACCATGCTCCACCCAAGTTTCCAAAGAAGCAGTAAGTATGAATGATACATCACCTTTCTAGACCACGTTGGAGGCCATGACCAGTCTTAGGTTAGAAGTACTAATTGACTCTTCAACCGACGAGGGCCCAGAGAAGGATGGAGAAAATGTGGGAACTGAATGAGGTGAGGTGGAGGGGGCGAAGCAAGAAGGGGAAATGGATATGGATACAGAAGGGGAAAGAATGAAGGAAGGAGGGAATGAACAAGAAAGGGAGCAAGAGAAGGAATCAAAGCAAGAAATAACTCTGAGAGTACAAGGCTTAACTTCGATCCTCCATGTTGCGCCATATGAACCTATAACTGCATCCAAAAAACCTACTTGGTTTACCAAGGAGATACAACCCAGGAAGAGAACTTACACCAATGAATTGGATGGAGAGGATACAAATATGACCTCTATAAAGCAAGCCTTCCACCAAGCAGAAATTGATGTACCGGAAAGAACCATGTCATATGTGACTCGGGACACTAGGGGTCATTGGAAAGCCCAGATAGTTATCCCACCCCTGAGCACTTCTCAAACACCTAGAACAATGGAAGATTATGCATTCAGAGAGGTGGATTTGGGTGTACCTACCAGAGAAGGGAGAAAGACACTAGCATCTCTAGGGCTTAAGCATGCTTTGGGGTTCATGAATAAAGATGAAGAGATCATCAAATCCTTAACATATCAAAATGAAGCTCTAAAAGGGTTCATTCAAAAAATGGTGGGTCCTATTGACCCAAATTGTTCATAGGCTTCATTACAAGCCATGCTAGATAAAAGGGCTACACCAGACTTGTCGGTGGGTTTAACTCCTTCTTTCATCCAGGCAAGTGCTGATTGGAGAAATAACTTCGAACAATTCGGAGAGAAGGCTATCCCATTGGTATTCAGGTCATACCAGACTATATTGGTCGAGGCCAATTCACTGATTGACCTGGTGGAGAATGATGGGGGTATAGATTTAGAAGTAGTTAAGTGGCAAGCAACCCTCCAAGACTTGGAGATAATCCAAGATCAACATTTCCAAATCCTGGTGAAGGTCTATGAAGGTGAAGAACTGGACAAATTTAAGGCATGGACTGAACAGATGACCAAAATAATTAAGGTTTACAAGAAACATCAGGCCCTCATAGCTGAAAAGAAAGAGGAAGTAATAAAATGGATTGAAGATATGGATGCGTTCTTCATAGGGGTCGGCCTTGATGTGTATCGGGATAAAGATAGACAGGCTCTACATCCGTCGAAAGAGGTGGTTCAATAGTTCAAAGATGTTTTGGCAAGAGTTAGCACTAAAGAGGCCCTACAGCATTTATTTTACCTAAAATAGGAAATACAAAGAATGTCCCAACATGAAGAAGAGATCATGTTCTTCTCTTCTGAATTAACTATCTTCAGAAAGGAACAAGAATGAAGGGTCACCAAGATAAAAATAAAGGAGATAAATTTTGAAGAAGTTTAGGAGATAGTACAGAGGCTCTGGACAGCTCACCCAGAGGTCTTTCCTGGATAAAGCTTCAAGGTCTAGTTGACAGGTGTGCAGGGCAAGATTTTCACACTTAGTTGAATTTCTACTAAGGCAGAGTTTTCGGCCTTTTGGCCTCAGACATTTCAGCCTTTCGACCCCGAAACAAGAAACATTTTTTGGCCTTTTGGCCTTCAAAACTTTCAGCCTTTTCGGCCTCTTCAAGTTTTTTTGGCCTTTTGGCCTAAGACAAGTCTGAATTTTTGGGACTCTTCTGAATTTTGAATGTTGGGAAACACTCAAGAAATTTTAAAGGCATTAAAGTTTCGGGGTAGAGGTCGAGGTCCGAAAATTGGGTGCTTCCAGTGAGGTCAATTTTTTCAACACCAGTTGAACTCTAGATCATATGAATGGACAACTTGAGTTCATTTTAGAGGGACTAAGGGTCTCCCATCAGTTCCCACCACCAGTAACAGCCTCAGATGAAGAAACCAAGAAGAAACACAAAAATCAAGAAGAAGACTCCAAGTTCACAGAAGGAACTTACCTTCTTTCCCTTTCTCTTCTTGGTGGATTTTTCCCTCTTTGCATGAGAAAATGGATTATAAATGGGTTTAAGAATCCATGCGAGTTATATAGTATCAGTTAGCAGTAGTTTCCCTTCAGCAAAGTTCTAGTTTTAGCTTTTGTTCTTTAGTTTAGACTCTATGATGCCCTAACTCTGAAAATCAGAGTTGTAGATCAAAACTCTATATATATTGTAATCAAAAGCAACGTAAAGGGCTGACTTCTTAATACAATAAAGATCTACATTGGGTTCTTCATTCATGGTTTGTGAATTACTGTTATCTATGAAAATTTATTGAATGTATGCTTGCATTATTCTTTATTTTTAGAGAGCCTTTTGTGTTGTTATTTTTTGAATTCGTCCTACTTTTAGTTAGAGTTTGTTGTTGTATATCTACCTTGCTATGACGAATGTGTGGAGGAGGTCATCTTTGGGCTTAACAATAAATCTGTCTCATGGTGCGCACGTCTTGGTGGCTTTTCCATTTGATAGATTTTGAATATCTTGTATGGGTAAAACATATCTTTTCTCCAAAATGCTTGCATCTGTGGAGTAGTGAATTGTGACGGGGTCTGATTTATGCTTCGTGGGTTGTTCCAAATCTCTCCAACATTCAATTCACAAGGAAGGGTTTATAGCAGTTTATGTCTTTAGGATTTCAGTTTTCTTTACAATTTGATGCATTTTTTGTTACCCTCGTCTCTTTAAATTCTGTCTTGAAATTCTGAAAATCGCTATCCTGAAACATACAAAAGTTGCATGTTATTTACCATACCCATACTTATTAAAATAGAAAATACAAAAAAAAGGAAACTAACAGTATTTTATAGTTTTTTGTCTTGAACGTACCAGCAAAGGCCTCCTCATGAACAATCACATTTATCTTCAACTGAGTAACCAAGCAGGTTGTGACCCGACCCTGGAGACCCTTGGGAATGACTCTGTTATTCTTTCAAGAGAGGAAATCGAATCTTGAGATCCTAGCAAGTTGGCTTGTATAAAAACAACGCTCAACAGAACACACACTGGGAGACAAAAAAAAACTTCAAAACTAGTAAGTCATTGAAAGATAGTCAACACGAGTAGCTCTTGGTTTTTGTTCTGCTGCAAAGTTAGAATCTAGAAGGGTCTTGATGATGAAGAAATGCCTTGTTCATTCCTCCTTTTGTTGGGGCTATTTTTTGTGGGTCCATAGCACACACCATTTTTGGTCCTCTGACCATGAGGAACCCACCTTTTTCTTGTTTTTTGGTCTGCCCCTCCCTATGTTTCTTGAACTCTGATTCTGGAGGGGCTTCTTGAGGAAGCAAGGGTATTTTTTGACCCTTTTGCACTTTCAGCATTTCAAGCATCTGAAGATCTTCTGACATCTAAAAAGCCGAAAAGGCCAAAGGGTCAAGCCCATGCCTTTCGGCATTTTGGCATCCAAAATACCGATAGAGGATGCCACTAGACTTTAGAGTTTTGGCTTCTGAAACCCCAAAGCAAGTGACATCACCCCACGAGCTATAAAAGTGGACCAAGCACTTTGTTCCTCACTTGTTCTTTTTTTCCGTTGCCTGCATTTTCAATCTCCTCGTGCGCTTGTCATTTTCCATCCTTGCCTCCTCATTATTTGTTGTTGTGTCAACTCTCCTCACGCTTAGCGGCCCTTTTTTTGTCCCTTTCCTTGCGCCTTGCAAGTAGGAGCCTTGTCATTTTCTTTCCTCTTTTCATTTTGGGTTTGTTTTAGTTTTGTTTGTGTGTTGTTGTTAGTCATTTTTCCTCCCTCCTAGGTCCCTAGGTTTTGCACCCTTGGACCCATAGTCAGTTCGTTCTCCCTCGTGTTTGTTTTTATCTTTTTCTTTCACATTTATAGGATAGGTTTTTTTTTGCGTCATGGCCTAATCGCAGGTTTTCGACCACTATAAGGCCAAAAATAGCTCCCTCGCCAGAGATATTCACCAAGTGTAGTTTCACACTTTCATACATTTTGACATTTCACAGATTCCAACACCTTCAAAATGCCAAAACATCGCAGACAAGGTCGCCCCTCCCAGAAGTTTTGGCATTTCACACTCTGAAACTTTCTTTGAACCTTTATACACTGAAAGGCCGAAAACATTTCATCAGCCCCCGACTCTTTTCAAGATTTCAGAATTTTGCACCCCGAATTTCCGCATAATTTTTGCACTCCACAAGTTTGGAAAATACTTTCTTCGCCATAGCCTCATCCCTCAAAGTTTGTCCTTTTGCACCCCTACCTTATATTTGGAGTCTGAAAGACCAAAAAGAGCTTTAAATTTCATTTTTGGATACTTAAGAGCCATCTGCTTCTGGCTTTCTTAGTTGTACTTTTTGTTTATTTCCTTCTTTGAGTAGTTTCTTCAATAAAGATATTGATATTTGCATGTTTCCTTGTAGGAATGCTTGAGAAGTGGACAACATCACCAATGAAGTACATGTTCAAAGGGTACCATCCCACTTCAAAGATCGGGAATAAGCACCTGTAAATCACTGATACTGACATAGGGAATGTGGACTGGGATGAATTATTGGTAAGGTGTTCCCAACTAGGAGGAAGGGATGAAGATTGCACCTCCTTAGTTTTATCAAGCCTAGTCAATGCAGCAGCACACTCGATATAGGTCATGTCCTCTGAGCTCATCATGACATTGGCCAACCACTACATACCAGATGAGAGGGTGGTCAAAAACATAGAAGGACAGATAGTTCTTAACCTAAGTCCAAACAATGTTGAAGATGTCTTCCATCTTCAGGAAGTTGTGGAAAAATTCTATGACTTCTCTATAGAGAAGGGGTTGAGATAGTTCAGAAACAAGACTCAATATGCTTATGAAACTGCCAATCAGGAATATGTTTTGTAGCCTCTCCCAAAGAACAAGCTAGACAAAATAGACCCTAGAAGGGGATACTTGAGGGATTACATCCAAGCAACAGTCATATTGATAAGCTGAGTATATGGACTACCTCTGTCCATCCAACTCGAGAGCTAGATGATCATATTAATCGAGAAGATAAGGAACCATAAGGCCAAATTTGATTGGGTCTCCATCCTAAGTAATAAGATGGATGAGAAAATGACCGTTGTAAAGAACAACCCCAAGTCCTATATGACCGCATACATTATATACTTAATGTCCGCACGAGCAGACTATTTGAGGCTTACAAAACAAGGAGCCTTCGGTAAACCCAATCAATGGACCTTCACTATCTATTTGCAACTGATAAGAAGAACTGACATGCCAGAAAAGAGTCCAGATTACAGAATAGTCAATGAAGCATTCATCTTTGCAATCATTAGGTCCATAGAAGGTGACTTCATGAAGAGATTATTAGAGGAGGTTGCTTCCAGAATAAGGGTTGTAGGGGAATTCTACATACAATTCAGGACCTTCACATACATCAGAGTCACAAGGTCCACCCTAAGCCCTAAGAAACTACCCAGGCACCCATCTGATTGGGTGATCATTCTGGAAATGGCTAGGCAGCTCTTAGATGCATATGAACACATCAAGCATAAGAAGAAACATTGTTGGGATTTCCCCATTTCCATAGGTCCCTACACTCTCCAAGATATGAAGATCTGCAAGTCGTTAGCCTTTGAGTGGGATGAGTGCCCATTCAAAACATATGCACAAATCAGGGCTAGATTCAACCCCATAGGCACATATAGCTATATCATTGGTAAATTCTACATCCATGAACCACATATTGAAGATCATTGGATGAATTGTCTGGACAACTATGAGGTGAGAATTAGGGATTATTGCAGGATGTCCCTTACACTAGCACAAGCGGCCTTAGAGTTAAATATCCCCCCCAAGGTTTGGGACAGAGATTTAGGTAATGTGATGGAGCCGCTCTATAACACTAATTAAATATACAATAGGTCTATCTTGATTGTAGAGATAGATAAATAATAAAATGACAGTATTGAATTCAAAGCAAGGCATGTGGTCAGAGTGATGATGGCATGGATCAACAAGCCTTATAAAATGGATCCTATCCTCATAAAGGCACAAATGGATCCACCCAAGAATATGGAAAAGAAAAATGGAGAGCCTGCAATGCCCAATTTCAAGAAGGCCCCACCCCAAAATCCAGGAACAATATATGGGCAGGAACGTGCAGTAGAATATGGTTCCAACCCTACGCACAAGGCCCCAAGGACAAAGATGATAGGGAAAATATATCCCCTTGTTGGACGATCATAGGATACTCAAGGAGAATGCCCTTCCACCTCTAATCTATTTCCTATTACCATTGGAGAAGGGAAGAATATTTACAGGAGAAAGAGAGATTCTACCTCTCCTCGATTGGATAATTTGCAAGAGGAACCAAAACTGGAGGATGTGCCCTTAGTAAAAAGGACAAGATATCGAGCACCTCTCTAAGGCAGAAGGAGACCACAAAGAAGAAGACAGAGAATCAAAAGGAGCGGGATAATCCTTCAGATACTCTTGGCTATGATGAGTTCCTCGTATCATATTTTGAAGGCCTAGAGGGTTTTGTAGATCCAAGACAGGATACACGTGACTCTACGATAGGAATTAACCTAGGAGCACAAGCATCCATCAATCCACATGTTTTCTTAACTCCACCTCCGTCCCAATTCACAAACCCTGCACTAAACATGCCTTTCATAGAGTGGATTCTAGCACCAACTAAAGGGAAGAAACACAAGATGCTAGCACTGCCCATAACATAGAAGGGGATAAGACTGCAGGAGAAATAATAACACCAATTCCACTACCTTACATTCCTAGTCCACTGCCCTCTCTCCCAACTCCCACACCAACTCCACCTCCTTCCATTTCCACTCCCTCATCCACAGTGCAAACACCAACTCCACCACCATCTATTCCTATGTCTTCATCTAGCTCGACTCCCCAAGTGCCAATGAGTACAAAATCTAAACCTCCTCTCAAGACCACATTGGAAGCCATGACAATTATTAGTGTAGAGGTATCAATTAGTTCCTCTGGGAATGAAGGAAAAGATAAAGATGAATATGATGCTACAAGGTAAGAAGAGAAGGGAGAAGAAGAGAAGGGAGTGGAAGAGAGACATGAAGGAGAAGTGAATAAGGAAGAAGGGAGGGAAGAGGGTGAACATGGGGAAGATTCAGATAAAGAGGAGGGGGTGACCCTTGGATCACAAAGCTTGTTTTCAGTCCTTCACATCACCCCATATGACCCACTTACCACTTTTAGTAAACCCACTTGGTTCAATAAATAAATCCAGCCCCCCAAAAGAACTTACACATGTGAAGAGGATGGAGAAGATACAGTTATGTCATTCTTAGGGCAAAATTTCCATCAAACAGAGACTAATATATCAGAAAGAACCATATCATACGTCACTCAAGACACCAAGGGTCATTGGAAGGCACAGGTGGTAGTTCACTCTACCAGCACATCTCAAGCACAAACAACCCTAGAAGATTATGCATTTGAAGAGGTAGATTTGGGAGAACCAACAAGAAAAGGAAGTAAGAGTCTCGCAGCTTTAGGGCTTAAGCATGCTCTAGGTTTCATGGGAAAAGATGAGGAAACTATCAAGTCTCTAAAAAAGAAGAATGAGGCTATGAAGAAATTCATCCATAAGATGGTGGGCCCCATTGACCCAAATTTCCCAAAGGCCTCATGATAGGTTGTACTAGAGAAAAAAGCTATTCTGGACTTGCCGGTAGGGGTAACCCCTTCTTTCATTTAGGCAAGTTCTGATTGGAAGAACGATTTTGAATAGTGGGGAGAGAAGATGATTAGGGATATCTTCTAGTCATTCAGGGTTATCCTAAAGAAATCCACCCATTTGGTGGATCTTATGGTAGGAGATGGAAGGTTAGACTCTAGATTGGCCCAATGGTGATCATCCTTACAAGATCTCAAGATAATCAAGAAACAACGCTTCCAAATTTTGGTCAAGATATATGAAGGGGAAGAGGTATATAAATTTCGTACTTGGACCAAGAGTATAAAAAAATCCACAAAAGTCCATGAAAAATGTAGTGAGAAGGTGCATCAAAAGCATAAGGAGATCATGGAATGGGTAGAAGAAATAGATAACTTTTTCACATGTATTGACTTAGAGTTATACCAAGATGAGGAAAGCCAACTAGTATGCCCAACCAAAGAAGTGGTACAATAATTCAGGGGTATTCTGGAAGGAGTCAGCACCAAAGAGGACCTGCACCAACTTTTCTACTTCAAGGAGGATATGCAAAGGATCTCTGGGCACGAAGAAGAGATAAAGTTATTTGCTTCTAAATTGACCATTTTTAGAGAGAAGCAGGAACGACGCATTACCAAAGTGAAAAGGCAAGAAGTGAACTATGAGGAAGTACAGGAAATAATACAGAGGTTGTGAGGTTCTCATCTAGAGGTATTCCCAAGCTGATTGTTTAGTCTAGACATCCATTTTTGAGATGCAAATTCTTCCATAATTAGCCATTTTACAAAGGCTACTTTTTGTCCTTTCGGCCTCCAAAAGTCCAAAATTTTGGGGGTCCCAAATTTTGGTTCGATACTTAGTCAAATTTGTACTTGGTAAATTTCGGGGAAAAGGTCAGGGTCTGAATTCTCTGTCGTTTCAATGTGATCACTTTTTTTTGCATGAAAATAGAACTTTAGATTAGATGTATGTGCAACTGGAGTTCATTTTGCAATTATTTAAGGCTTTCTATCAGTTCCCACCTCGAAGAGAACCCCAGGTGAAGATTCCAAGGGAGAACTCAGAGATCAAGAAGAAGACTCCCATTACAAACTAGGGAACTCCAACTCCTCTCTTTCTTCTTTCTTAATGAGTTTGACCTTATTTTCATGGGAAAACTAATTATAAGCGGATCAAGGATCCATGCAAGTAGTTAGGTATTAGTTTAGCAATATTTTTCTTTAGAAAGATTTATTTTTAGTTTGTTTTCATTGTTTTTAGAGCCTCTAATGCCCTAGATTCAGGGTTTAGAGTTTGTAGATTAGAACTCTATATATTGTAAGAAAAAAAAATGTATTAGGGTCGGATTCTTGATGCAATAAATATGTAAAATTGGTGCTTCAATCATGGTGTGATGCTTTTCTACTATCTATGCAAAATTGAAGAATGTGTGTTTACTTATTCATTCTTTTCAAAGAGCCAACTATGTTTATTATTTCTCGAATATGTGATTCTTAAAATTGGGGTTTGTTTTTGTTTATCTACCTTGATGTGATGAATGTGTTGGAAAGATCATCTTTGGGTTCAACAATAAATCCTTCTTGTGTGTGTGCACATCTTGGTGACTTCACGATTTGATAGATTTGGAAAATCTTGCATACGTAAAATACATTTTCTCTCCAAACAATTGCATCCATTGGTCTGATTTATACTAGTGGGTTTCTCCAAATCTCTCTATTATTTGAATTCGCAAGGAATGATTAACAATGGTTTATGTCCGTTAGGATTTCATTTTCAGCAATTTACTTTATTCTTGTCGCCCAACTCTTTTAATTTTATATCATAAATCTGAAATCAATTAGAATCATCTTTAGTTTTAAACATAAATTTGCATTATTGGTAAACTACATTCATTTGTAAATCAGAAAATACAAAAAAGTACTAAATTTGTTTTGCAGTTTGACGTCTTGAAAGTACCAACAAAGGCCTCCTCATGAATATTCACATTTATCTTCAACTAAGTTACCAAGCACGTTGTACCACAATCCCAGAGAACCTTAGGAATAACTTCATTATTCTTTCAAGAGAGGAAATTTAATCTCGAGATCTTAGCAATTGACTTGTGTAAAAACAATGCTCAACAAGTAGAAATGGAAAATAAAATCATACTATTGAGGTAGAACCTTATTAGAGAGCGCCTAGGAGAGGGAATGATAGAAAGAAATTAAAAGACACTTGTTTCAAATGTGGCGGCATAGGACATGAATATTTTCAATGTTCTAAGGGATCTATCAAAATCTTGGGTAGACAGAATCTTGTCTTAGCTCTCTCCTTCCCCTATCATGCCCTAACCTATGGTCTTCTCCAACCCCTTCTATTTTCCACTTTCACCCCCATTGGAAGTCCCCCACATAAAACCGCTTTATATCCTTGAAATTCTTTTCCATTGTAATTGTTAATTACTCTCTTTGTGAGCTTCTTTGAAATGCAATATCTTATGCATGTAAAGGAACTGTAGTTGTCTCCAACTCTTTTCCTTTGAATGAATGAATGAAACATTTTGATAGCATCTGTAAGGTCAAAGTAGCCTTTGGGACCCCCAAAAAAAACACGCACCCCAAAATAGGGTGCTAGATTTTAGGCCATTTGAAACTTATTTTAGTCTTCTCTTTGATAGTAAATTTTGATCAGTAAGTTTGTTGTCTTGTCTAGCTTTGTTTCTTCAAATAAAGTACCTAAATTATCCACTTCTAAAATATCCTCATAGCTGGAGTAGATATCATTGTATGTTGGACACCCCATGATAAAATATCTCTTTGTCTCAACCACTCTCATGTTGCAAAACAAACATATTCTCTCTTCCCATTCTTCCTTAGGTATCATCCATATACATGTTTCACACATCAAATGATGAGAACTTGTCATATGCTGCACTATAAGAATTTTTTCTCTCCATTTAATATTTTCTCCTATGTATGCTTTCTCCTCATGATCTCTTGTGGGGTTAAATTCTTTTATATAGTAGTCTTTTTTGCGCCCATTTTTTTTTGACCATATGATAGTCCTAAAATTTTCTCTCACACAAATTTTTATTTCTTCACTGTTATCCATACATTCATGCATATTAACATTCCATTGTTTCATCCATTTGATGTTTTTCTTCATCCACATGTTATTTATTTTGTCTAGTCTTTCCTCCATGGTCAATTTATGTCATCGATTTTTTTTCATGCCTTGAGTTGTCTTTAGGTAGCTTAACAATCAAACCATTATCGAATCCTCTAAAGGAAATATGCTTGTTTTCGCCAATAAGATCTCATAGGGGACAACACTTTTAATTTTGAGGCTGTTGATGATTAATTATCTGTGAATTCTCTCTACTAGCCTCCATTTCTGATCTGACATGTTGTTGCCCCAAAATCTCACATCTGTAAAGGATCACTAGGGTAACCAAGAACCCAAAAAGCATCTTCTTGGTTTTGCAATCCTATAACTCTGCATTCCTGCATCTATTTTGTAAGGAGTATAGTTCTTTCTAGCCTCCTTGAATTCTTTTTGCTCTACATGTTTCCCAATTGAGTTTTGTTGTGGAAGTGGAAGTATTTAATTTATATCCTATTAGCATATCTTATTATATTTTAATCCATTCAATTTGTGCTTGGTCTTAATATGGTCCATCGATGCATTTTTCAAGAGCTTTATTATTATTAAAGTGCTCTTACTTAAGTAACTCTTCTTAAGGCATAGAATTGTTAAAACACCAAAGGAAATAATTTATAACTTAAAAGAAACTTTTTGTGATGGAAGAAGTCAACCACTTCATTTTTTCAAAACTTTATAGTTTGCTTTTTATCTTATAATTTTTTTTAGGAAAATGACACATGCATAAATAATCTAAATAATAAACAAAAGTATTTTAGTCTTAAAATTTAAAATAAATAAATACACACACACACACAAGGTATTCAATGTTTTAAAAAAATAAAAAATGATAAGACATTTATTTTAAAATAGAATCTTTTAAAGTAATGCTAATAAAAATATGTATTATCATATTTATAATAAAATACATTTCAAGAAATTAAATATGTTGAATAATAAATATAAATTATTTTATTTTATTTTCTACCACTACTCATGAAACGTGGGTCAATGAGTTTGACTCCAAAACTACACAGTTGAATCCTGATAGTAATATCATAATTTGGCTTGCGGTGGAAAATATCTCCTACCCATCAATTATTTACATGTTAATTTGTGCCTAGGAAATAATATATTATTATTTTTATTATTTTTTTATTTTATTTTATTTGATCGGTAACAATGATTTTATTAATATTTATCAAAAGATTACATATATAGTGTATATCAGATATGCTTCACAATAGAAAATAGTAATATCTACAGATAAATCATAACAATTCCTATCCACTATCCATCTAACCAGTCTCTACAACTTATAAACATTAGCCAACAGGAAATAAACTATACACACTATCATAAGTACCCCCCGAATAATTGTTAATAACCCTCCTCATAGCCTTACAAAACAGAAGGGACATCAAAACGTAGCTAGGCCTCTGAACAGAGTTGCCTCAACAACCAAGCCCACCTTGACATGTGCACTATTGCAAGTTGGATAGCATCAGTCTGTGTTTCTGGTTAATCTTTCCACTGTCATTACCCTAAGAATTAAACATTCCACCAAAAATATTTGTCACCAAATTCAAAAACCTCTTGCACCAGAGAAGAAAAACATTTTAACCATATTGTGGACAGAGTATTAGTTGTCAGAGGCCTCCTATCTTCCTTATCGCATGCAGGGAGAACAAAATGCTATTGCCAAAAGAGCAATATTTCCAGCTGACATCTTCAAACCTTCGTTGGTCTTTAATGGCACTTTCACCCATGAATCAACCTCTTTCTACGCTTAACCTTAACAGGTAACAGACTCCGCACAGAAGCCTTCTCTATTTTGTGCTTTTCCACCATTGTCTTTATCTTTTCCCACGCGAAAGATCATCGGCTCTGAAACTTCCCTTATCCACTTTGCCCCACCAGTGGATGAATGGCACTAAACCATACACCCAAGCTTCATCTTCATCCTCAAAACACTCCATCACATCAAAACCAATTCTGGGAACTGCCCACTCCAAAATAGAATCCATTTCAAAGAGCAGGTCTTTATCAAACAAGCATGAGACCATCCATTTCACCTCTGCACACTCTCTCCCAATCTCTAAACCCCAGGCCATTATCATTGAGATAATCACCAACGGCCCAAACGACCTTGTCGTTCTTGATTTTAATCAAACCCCGCATTTGTTCCATCTTAACTGGTCCTTTAAAAGCTTTCTGCTGCTTCCAAGTATCCACTGTAAATGTGGCTTCCATCCTCACACAATTACCACTATCCAAAATATGTTCCACCAAAATCTAAAACCAAAGCTCTCAAGAAACTACCTCTGTTATCATAAAAACATCTTTCTAATCTTGAGGCACACAAAAGACCGAGCATGAGAGGATAATTTATAGCCGACTACCTTACAAATTCATTAAGGAGATATCTGTCATAGACGAGCAAACATCATCTTTCACACGAGCCTAGAGAATCCATCAAACTTGCCACCCGCATAGGACGCTCATGAAAAGCACAATTATGGCTTCAAAAAGTTGTGCATAAATAATCATTAAGCTTAGAAATTGTAAACAAAATCCTCCTTCTGCATATTACTAAAGTCTTCCCAAATAAGCTCATTAATGTTTTCAAATGAAATGACTCACTTGGATAAAATATTTGCTTCACAATTCCCCTCTCTCTGAACATGACTTGTTTTGAAGGCCTCAAATTTGGAGAGAAGATCCTGTAGAAAATAAATATAACTTTGTAGATGCCAAGCTTGTGTAAAACCTTTTTGAATAGCCTGAATTATTATCTGAGAGTTTCCTTCCAGATGGATTTTCCTACAGTCCAAACTTAAACACAATTTCAATGCTAGAATAGCAGTTTTTACCTCTGCCAAGTTGTTAGTACCATCTGATAGTTTTTGGGCTGCATATGCCACTATGTTTCCATGCCAATATCTTAATACCACGCCTGCACTAGAGGGGCCAGGATTCCCTTTTCTAGCACCATCAAAATTAACTTTAAGCCATCCCCACTTCAGGGTCTCCCATTTGACCTTGTCTCTTCCTGATTTAGGTTTCCCATTCTAGAGACTAGCATTCCTAAAGTGAATCTGTGTTGCAGGCCATTCATTTTGAATTTGCTTATCCTCTGAAGTAAAAGGAATCAAAGACTTGAAAAATAAGGTCAAACCACCCAGGACCTCCTCAATGGAGGAATTGATTCTTGCCATAACCTTGTCCAGGGATTCCATCTTATCCTCAAAGATCATGCGGTTTTGTTCCTTCCATATCTCCCAAACCACAATTGAAGGGCATATTTTCCAGACCTTAGAGAGTACATACTTATATTTTGTCCAAGGCCAACTTAAAAAAAGTTCCTTAATGGAATTCTACAAAGGCCTTGACCACCCCAACTTCTGTTTCACCATATCCCAACAGGCATTTGCAAAATTACATTGAACCAACAAATGATCAACATCCTCATTTGCTTTCCCACAAAGGACACATTTGGTAGGACCAATAAATCTATATTTTTTCCTATGTTCACCTATTAGAATTCATCCTCTAACATCCAACCAAGCAAAGGATCCAGCTTTCAGGAGACAATCTTTTCCCCAACACAATTTTATAGGCCAATCTGAATGCAAATTGGGGTTATCAAGAATTCTATAACCAAGTTTGACTGAATATTTTCCACTCTTCGCAGCACACCAAATCAAGGAGTCAGCTTTGTTAGTTATAACAACCTCCCTAGAATTAAAAATGGTCTTTAGAAGAATAGGCTGGTGGGCACTAAGGCCTAACTGACTTCCATCTTTCCACCCCCACTGAGGTCCTAAAGGGGATGGTCGCTCCTCTAAATAGTCTGCCAATTTATCACCCCAAGCAGCAGTGCAAATATTCATCACCTCTTGGAGAGACACATCTTCGCCCAAAACTGGATGCCCATTCCAAGAGTCTTTCTAGAAAGATGTCAGTCTCCCATTGCCAACCTTCCAAGACAAGTGATTAGTAATAACCTGTCTACAATCTAATAAAAAATTCCAGATTGTCAAACCTTTGGGGGGGTTCCTTATAGTAAGAATTCTATTTGGAACATCAGAGTCTAAATATTTGGCTCTAAGAATTTTATCCCACAACATATTCGGGTCAGCATAGATACTCCAAACCATCTTTGCACCAAGAGCAAGATTCATTATATGCCAATTTTTAATACCAGCACCCCCGAAAGATTTAGTTTTGCAGATCTGATCCTAGGAAAGAAATGGGATTTTATCATCATTACTCGATCCATTCCAAAATAATTTCCTCATACTCTTTTCTAGAAAGGCAATCACTTTTTAGGAAGCTTTAGACAACTCATTGAGAAAATAGGGATAGCAAAAATCACGGACTGTAACATTAGAATACACCCAGTAGAAGAGAAGCATTTACTCTTCCATTCTTCTAAGCGTTTTAAATAGCTATTGGTAAGATCTTTCCACAAATATGATTTATAAGCTCCACCAAACAAGGGAATTCTGAGGTACTTACCCGGGAGCTTCCCCATCCTCATGCCAAGGATCCCACATATTTTTCTCTATTTTTCCTGACTGGTATTAAAAAAGAAAATCTCAGATTTGTTCCAATTAACATTCTGACCCGACATAACACTATAGGAGTCAATAGTCGATCTAATCAGCCTATCTTCCCTTTCTGAAGCATCCCCCATTAAATAGGTATCATCCAAAATTTGTAAGTGGGATATAGGGTCAAGACCTTCCACCACCTTGATTCCTTTCCATTGACCCAATCTGCAT
This sequence comes from Thuja plicata, assembly GCA_018584345.1. NCBI lineage: Eukaryota > Viridiplantae > Streptophyta > Pinopsida > Cupressales > Cupressaceae > Thuja > Thuja plicata. The sequence continues at coordinate 2,625,409 of MU226799.1, read as the reverse complement.
TTACTAGAGATAAGTCTTCCCAAAACTTCTGCAAGTATAATGAACAGAAAGGGGGAGATTGGATCCCCTTGGAAAATTCCCCTATTTGTGTCAAAAAAACCTTGGTGCTACCATTCACCAGTATTGATATTTTAGGAGTGTTTATGCAACTGCCCACCCATTTAAACCAACCATCACAAAAACCAAATTTTTTCAGTAATTTTATCAGAAAGCCTCTATGGACATTATCATATGCTTTCCGGATATGCAATTTGATCATCATCTTCTCTACCCTTTCTGATCTGACCATATGGATTGCTTCATGAGAAACCACAACCCCTTCAAATATAGACCTATTAGGCATGAAGCCACTCTATTTAGGGGAGATAACAGAGGGGAGCACCTTTTTTAGGTGATTAGCCATGACCTTAGAGATTACCTTATAAATAGTATTGTACAAAGCTATCAGTCTGAATTCATCAAAGGACACTCATATTTTTTTGGAATTAAAGCAATGAAGGAATTATTGAAGTCCTTCAATATGAAGCCTTCGGCCCGAGCTTCCTCTACAACTTCCCACATTTCCATTCCTATTATCTCCCAGGCCTTTTGGAAGAATATGGTAGAGAAACCATCCCCCCCCCAAATTAAAGAGAGCATCCTTAACCTCTGATAAATAAATGTGCTTAATAAGGGTCGAGTTCTGCACAACAAAGATACAACTTGGGATTAAATCTAGGATGTTAGAATCATCATGCGAATGGAGAGTAGGAGCAACAAATATATTCTGGAAGAAGTTTACTGCCTCCTTATTAGTGTTTGTTGTCTCTGTAAGGACCATTCCATTACTATCTTGAATTGAAAAGATTATGTTCTGAGACCTTTTAACTTTGGCTGCATTATGAAAAAACCTAGTGTTACGATCCCCTTCTTTAAGCCATGTTTCCCTTGATTTTTGACGCCAAAAAATTCTTCCTTTGCTAAAACTTCAGCATATTTTTTAGAGAGACTTACTTCTGCTAAGTAGTCCTCCTCCCTCATACCTTCTTCTATCACCTTAGAGTTCAAATCTGGTAAATCTTCTTCAATTGCTAATTTATCCACAAAGATATTCCTAAATTCCTCCCTATTCCAAATATTTAGTTGTTCCTTAAGGTGCTGTAATTTTTTAAAGAAAATGAAAGCATTATTACCTTCTCTTTTTGGTTTTGTTCTCCACCTTATCCATAAAGTTCTCAGCTCGTAGCCACATTGCTTTGAACTTGAAGGGGGCACAGACGGGAGTTGCGTCCTCTTGAATCTTTCAACAAATAGGAAAATGGTCAGAGCCAGACAATGACATGATCTCAGCATTGTAAATCCAGTTTACTCTATCCCATTGTCCAGCCAACAAAAACCTGTCTAGCTTCTCAACAATGTTTAAGAAGCCACTTCTACGGTTTTTCCATGTAAAGTTGCCATTACTAGAGTTAACCTCTAAAAGACCATTTATATTAATGAACTCATCAAAATCTTTTTGACTCTGTCCAGACCACCCCTTACCACCTTTTTTCTCTGAAGGGCACCGGATGGCATTGAAATCACCACCTAGAATCAAGAGCACATCATTCTGATCATTTAGAAGGCCTGATATATCCCTCCACAGTTGTAATTTAAGGGTTGGACTATTTGGACCATAAATACTAAAAGCATAGAAGTTTGCCAAAAGCTGTTTAGATCAAATCTCGTAATACTGCCAAAATCTCCCTTTATCTACTACTCTGACATCAACAGTGTTAGGATTCCACAGAACCCCAAGACCCCCAAAAGCACCTTTAGCTCCATTCAAGGTCTCATTCCATCTAGAAAAACTTTTCAAGAACCAGCCAAAATCACTATCTTTAATCTTAGTTTCCTATAAGAATACAATATCTGGTCTCACCTAATCAACACAGTGCTTGATCAAGCAAATCTTGTCAGGGGCATTACAACCCCTGACATTCCACAAGAGGATCTTCATATCTGCCAGGAAAAGGCATAGCCTTTTCCCGACCTCAAAAATTTGTTTGATTCGAAGCATTCCCAATAATTTCCAATAGAAACTTGTTAGATTATCGTCCTCTCTTGTTCTTCTCCCCAAGCTTGGGTTTAGATAAACCTAACAATGTTTGTTCCACCATTCTTTGGTCCATTATACCTGGGGAGTCTGACAAACCCAACTCATAACCCATTTCATACTCTTCCTGGGATTCATATTTAAGCCCGAAGCAACTAAATCCCCACCACTGTCTCTGACAGCTTTAAATGAGCTATCAAGATTCCTAATCAGAGATATTTCAATATCTTTGAAGACAGGTTCCTCTGCATTGCTACTCCTTATTTGGTCTGGTGAAAGAGGTCTTACATACCCAGAATGATACCCAAAATCCTCCAGAGATTTCTATCACCTTTCCAACCCCTCCAAACCAAGGTTGTCATTATCTTGAGACTTTTCTTCCTGAATGGAGTCAAGGATTACAGTAGCCATCTCATTGGGCCATTCCTAACTATCTCCTTTGCATGGATCAGTACTTTTGGGAATCATCATATGTCCCAGTATTGAGTGAGACATATCTTTATCTATATATTGTTCCGACCCCACCTCATCTGTCAATCCCCTAAGACCAGAAACAACACCTAGATTGATTCGGGCTTCATTAAGAGGGGTCTCCCAGACTACTTGAGTTGAGAAACATTTTGATTCAACTCTCCCCTTAGCAACCTCCTCTCCCATAAAGAGCATATGTATGACCCTTTTTCTATTTTCAGTCCATAAATTTAAAACATCCTCATGGGTATGAGTGTAGAGGTTGATATCCCTTGTACTTTCTATAAATAGGAATCCATCTTTGCCTCCCTCCTTCTCCGATATTCTAGAAATATCATCGATGAGTCTGTCCACCTCCAAGCCTTTCTCCTTACCCTTGTTATCATATTTGGACTTTTCATTTAAGCCCTCTCCAACCTCCCCATTTTCCACTATTAGTGGTTGTTTCCATTCTCCATTACCAAAGCCAAAGATAATGAAATCTAGTCATTTATAACATTCTTGTCTCCAAACTAAAACCCTAGGGTAAATGGAAAGATCTGGGTGATTTATGAATTCCTCTGCTCTGACAAAAGTCCCAAGGCTTTCCTCAATAGCTTTAAGAGTATCTGATCCCCAATATTCCTGAGGGAGATTGAAAATTTTAAACCATAGAGGAATTTCTTTAACCTTTTCCTCAAGGGGATTAAAGTTTGGATGCCAGTCCTTGATAAAAATGCCTTGACCATTGATTAGGTAAGGGCCATTGGCAAGGATCCAAAGCTTGTCCTGCTTCGAGGAGCAGGTAAAAATATAAAAGCCATTCATTAAGGGTTTAATGGAGTAAAAGGAATGTCATTGCTCTGCACACCAAGCTTTAACCAGATTTAAGGAGGGCCAAGGACCCATCCTCTTCAAGACAAAAGAAAACTCAGAAAAAGAACTAACAGACTCATCCTAATGCAGGTTATCTACCAAAACAGATAAAGCAGTAACGCATTTAACATTTTCACTTACCCAAAGAGAATCGCAAGCCACAACAGGAGGGGACTTCGGCCGCCATAACTTTTTTTCTATTTGATTAAATATGAAAACATTTTGGTATGGGAAGGACTTACCATAACGCTTCAACCTTTTGTTCTCCCAACCCCTACCATTCCCATTCCAATTAGAGAGGTTGCCTTGTTCAGTAGCATTCCAATCTCTCCATTGCCCATTTAAAGTTGTAGAGTATTGACCAAAGTTACGTCTTAGAGGCCATCTCCACCTGGTTTGGCCGCCATAATCAAAACCTTCATGTTTTCGAAAGGCTTCTCTTCCCGACCATTGCCTTTGCTCCTCCGCCATCTCCAACATTAAAAGTAATTTTAATAACACCATTTATTTATTTTATTTACTATTATATAATAAAAAAATAAAATAATAATAAATATACATTATATATATATATATATATATATATATATATATATATATATTTGTGATCGGTAATAGTTACATTTTTTTATTGATGTGTAAATAAAGATTTACATTATGCCTATGTTGGTTGGCAGATGTCACTATAACTCCCCTAGTTGAACAAATTGTAACTACATTCACGATACCACCTAATACTCACAGGCCTCTATAGACATTACATTTCCATTACATATCCAGCCAAAAACTCTAGACCAACCATGTAAAAACCTACACCCATTCCTTACACCATCTATCTAGACTTAAACATAGAAATCTAACTGTATTACATGCCCATTTCGAGACAAAAAGGGTGAACAAGGCAAAATGCTTGTAGACACCCTGAAATGGACAAACTTGCGACCTTACATTTAATTACTAATTTTCCTCTATTAATTAATGGGTTTTTAATCATTAATGAATAATCTTATTTCGTCTAAATCCAATCATCTAATCATTCAATCATTTCCCCAAAATTAATTAAATAATTACTTTTTTTAATTAATAAACCTTAATTAATTAATTAAATTCAATTTCCTAAAGTTTAAAATCAAATATTTAAACTATTAATTTATTCTTCTTATTAAATTAATTTAATTTCACTCAAATATTCTATTTTAAATCAAAATAGAATTGAATTATCTCATGTTTGAGTATTTTAATTTCTAAAATTAAATAAATACTCAAATAAATCAACTTTTCAGTTCCAAGAGGTAACTCACAAATCAATTCTTCAATTGACTAAACCATCCCCTCTTCTCTTCAGTTAAGAGGTGGAGTTTATTTATTGCTTCTCCAGTTCCTTTTGATCTCATCCATCCATTCTCAAGTTTCTTGGATCGATCTCAATCGTCCAAATCATTTCCATATTCTATATAATCAACCCTTCTCAACCAATTGAAGAAGGTATAGATTTTGAATCATTGTGCACAATTACTCTGCAGGATTCTTGTATGAAGCATAAAGCAAAATCATTATCATATTGCTCTCATTTTCTCAATGCTCTAGAGTCATAGATGCTGTCAATACCAATACTGAGCACCATCCACATAACATTTCAAAAGGTGTAGAGAGGAGAAATAGAAGCTTCAAGCATTGTGGTTTGCATTTATTTATTTTCCTCTTTGATGCTTGTTATTTTATTGTTCATAGGTTCATTCTTAGTATTTTAATTGATCTCTTTCATTGCAAATTGGTGCTACTAACTCTCGTTTGAGTGTGCAGAATCAAATCCTATACATTTTGGTGAAACTGACGTGAATCGAACATCCTGATAATCGCTTGCAGATGACAAACAAAATTTCCTAGCCTCAGCCATACGGCCACAGTTTCATCATTTTTTTTATTTTTTTGATATATTTTGTAATTTCGCAATTGACATAAGTTTGCCGCAATTGATGAAATTTTACCGTAATTGCCTGGTTTACTACCACAATTTCTATCTGTTATTTCACAATTAATTTTGGTCATTTTACAATCTCTAGTGCAAACAATATTTCAAAATTGATAAACCTATTTCGCAATTGCCATCAGTATTTCAAAACTGACAAAAATTTCGCAATCACCAGAAGATTTTTGCATTCGACAATCAAATTTCACAACTACCTACCATGTTTCACAACTATCAGAGAAATTTTGCAATCGCTAGCAGAGTTTCACAATTGACAGACAAATTTCACAATTTCTAGCATTCTTTCGTAGCGGACAGAGAAATTTTGCAATCGCCCAAAGAATTTTGCATCTAACAACATCATTTCACAATTGCATAAACTTCACTATTTACTGCTAAAATCTATTTTTTTCTTGTCTTCTTGGTTTTTTTTTTTAAGCAAGCTCTGCCTAGGGGCAGTACCCATTATATTGCTAAAATAAGAAATTATAAAGGGAGATGGAGATACAACTCCATATAAACACTAATCCTCAAGGATCAATTATATAGATACATAATCCCATTGTCAATAGACATCATCCTAGTACCTACTTCCTCAGGGAAGAGATTCCCATTTGCTTGTAGTAGAGCCTCAAATTTGTCTAGATTATATTCCTTCACAATACTTGTCTTGTAGAGTGACCATGCCTTTTGCATAAGATTTTTCTTACCTTCTGCCTTTAGACAGAAATATCCCAGCAAACTACTATCTGACATTTTAGACTTCATGTCGCCCACTGCCATGACCACCTATGAATAGATGTCATCTACCGCCGTCCTATGCACCATTCCGATGGTTGGAAACACATGTCCAAAAATCTGAATGATAGGTTGGAAAAGGTTTACTACGAGCCTCCCATTGTGAATGTGACCTCCCAGCCAATAGTCGACCCCCAGAATAATTGCCATGGTTGCCTGCTCCTACTTGTTTGCCTTATTAAAAATCCACGCGATCTGTGACTCCGGTAGCTCCTCCAATGCCTCTGCTTTGCCACAAAAGCACCTAATTCCCAAATGAGTTTCCATTCTTGCTAAAAGTCAGTTCCACTATATGCATTTATGGAAAAGAAAACATCTCGCCTCTATCATCACTCCTCTCAAAGTGGCTCTTCAAATCTGGGTAGCAGGTGTTAAGGACCTCTGCGGACAGGAGTGAAAACTCCCAAAAAACATTAACATCCATGTGTCTATCCCTACCTACTCTAGTGAACTAACAAACATCCCTTCCCCTTCTGTCAGGGCCATCAGACGTCAAAATAGCTATCCTACTCCTGCCCTATGTAGAGAATCTTTGTCAGCTGAAATGATGGTCTGAAGTCCAAGCGGCTGCAAATCATCCTGACCAATCTCTAAGTCAGATTTTACATCAATCCCCAAGTTCACCAACAAATCTATCGATCGGTTTCCTTCCCAAAACACGTGCTAAATTTGGAAGTCACCCAATTTTTTTAAAAGCTCGTCAATCCTAGGAATCCAACTAGCCAACCTCCAATTATGAAATTCTGACTTTGAAATCCCATTAAGTATGACTTGGGAATCACCTTCTAACATGAGTTGTCAATACCATTATTAACACACCAGCTAAGACCTGCCTCCAAAGCATAAATTTCAGCCATGTTATTGGTGGTAACTCCTGCCTTCTTGTTGTCTTCTCAATTTCTATGAAAGACTGAATAAATGAATAAATGACAAGGAGAATAATCAGGCGCACCCCTGGTTTTAGATCATGAAAAGAGTCCCAAAGAAGAGTAGCTCATTACTACACATAATGAAAGGTAGCATTGGTAATCGTAGTTGAAGACCAAATAAAATCCTTTAACATGTATATTGATTCTCTTAAGCGTTTTGCAACCAAATATAAAATTACCATGAGCATTAATGGCCATAACAATCTAGGTGTTTCTGAATATCATTTGTTTTGATTGTTAGGATTTTTTGGTATGAACATTTCTTGATAGCTTGTGGTGTGGAAACAACTTAATCTTGGTTAAATCTAAAATCAATTCATTTGTCTTTTGGTGCTTAAAAAGAAAAGTGTATAATCAAAAACCACAATTTCATCTTTCAATTTGGTGCATAAAATTGATGTGGGGTTAAAACTAAACAAAGGCAAAGAACTTTTGAAATTGGTGCACTTAAAACTAAACAAGCAAATCTCATTTGATTTGGGCTTAAAATTGAGCACTTGAGTTTGTATAGATGATAGCTCAATTCACATTTGATCTTCCAGTGCTTAAGCAATAAACCTTGTGTCTTGAGTCTTTAATGTGTTTGCACAATATGTTAGAATAAAAACCTTTTTATTATTTTAGAGAGGCATGTCTAGGGAAAGTGCTTCTTCCTCAAAGGATGACCTTAAACCGGTAATCCTTCCTATCAGTATATAAACAAGACATGGGCTAAAGCTTTGTCTTATATCTAGCCAAGCTTAGACGAGGTGTGTTGATTATAGCCAGGATCGGGTGAAGTATCCCTAAGTAGCCAACATGGTCAACTAGGCTCTTAAGTGAGTCACACACATATAAACTGATTGGATAGATGCCACAAACACCATTAAAACCTAGTTAATTACAGACCCACCTGATTTACCTCTAAACGAGTGTCTTATTATAGTGCAAGGGGTTCGAGAATTTCCCCCCAAGATTCCCAACATATGTGTTCCAAGGTATTGTGTTGATGAAAGAGATCTTCATTAGCACGACAATAATACCTGGGAAAGGCGAAAACATGGGCACCTACGTCATGGACCTTCATGTCCTAGTAGCATGACAATTATTGTGTGAGCTGACAAACATCAAAAGTATAGGGCCTATAATATTGCATCTTGAAGCCAATTGACCATAGATTAATTTGGCTATCTTTGTTTCGACCACGTGAAAACCTTACAACTTGGAAAAGTTGTAGAACATAAACTTTTTATTCTTGGATCTTCAAAACATTGTGTCTATCGTGCCTGCTTGTGCGATCAGTTGTCATAATGCAAAACCAACCTCTTACAACGTCAAAATGAGTCAAACATGTTCAAAGTCTAGGGTGTCAATAAAAGTCTGTTCCAAAATCAATTGTTCCAAAAAGCTCATTTTATCAAACAATTCCCAAGCTACGATCATTTTTCAAAGACTTACGCATTTTGTTGTAATTGAGGAAAGATTATCGCAATCAAGCCTTTTATTATCGCAATTGATCCCTTTATGGCCGCAATCGAAGAAATTTTTTCACAATTTATCTTACATTTTGTCACAATTGACCTATAGACCCATGCATTTATTATATCAATACAACTTGGATTCCTCTGTCAAAACTATGCATTTTATCAGTCTACAACCTTGGAAAAGATTCCCTGTATCGTGTGAAAGGTCAGCGTACACATCTTAGGAAATAAAATAAAGAATTAAGTGAAATCCCAAACATCTAGGATCATACATCTTTATTAGTTCAGTTGTTGTTTCCCATTGATAATTCATTAAGTTCAGATTAGACTATCTTGATCTCGTTATCTCAGTTTTATCAATCATTTTTCAACGACTTTGTCTCATCTAAGGCAAGAGTCAAATCATATCGTATCATCAACAATCTTTGAGATCAAGAGAAATAAAAAAAAATTCATAGAATTACCCTTGTTGAAATAGGTACTTGAACTCTCTTCAAGAGTTTGTCCCTTTTTTTTGCTTTATATCACTCATTCTAGTTAAATCCTGGATAAGACAATGTCTTTTACACCTTATGGAGGACCTTATACTAGGTCAAAGGCTAGAATGCAACCAGATGAATCCTACATTAACCAATTTCCCCCATGGGAAAAAGAGCAAGAGGATAAACCATTCAAAAACATTGATCTCACGCTATACATTAAAAATGCACATACACTTCCACATGGTTCCTGAAGGCCAACTATATTTCAAGATGTCACAGAGGAAGAGATCAAAGACATAGAGCAAGGTGCTTATTCTGCACAAGTGGTAGACATTGTTATGGAAAGTAACCCTAAGAGATTTATAGCTATATTGATTAAAAAGGGAGTCAAGCTCCCCGTCAAATTCAATGTATCAACAATATGGCCTAAAAACCCACTAGCAGGACAAAACACAACTCAAAACTCTCAAATGAATCCTATGGTATCTCAAGTATTATCTATGCCATCATAAACATCCATAACATCATCACAGACTATGTCTACCCAAACTATCTTGACCAATCAAGCTAGTACATCTTCCACCCAAAACATGACGAGTTCCCAACTGAGTGCACCCATAGTTACTAGTTTATCTCAAGCATCTGCCTCATGGCCTTTAAAGTCAAGCGCTCAAACTATTTCATCAACACCCCAAATGAGAAACAACCCATTTGTTACTACCTAGGAACTGTAGTCTATCCCTACTGGCTTTGGATTTAATACTTCCCAACAACTCAGATCAATCTTTGTAGGTCTAAATTTCAGTTGACATTCACCAAAGGCTACATCTTTATTCCAATAGGGATCCTGACAACAATATCAATAGCAATCTTGAACCCATCAGATACCCTAATATCAAAATCACATGCTGGGAAATCAATACCAAATCCCAAGGAGATCATATGTCCCAATACAAAGAACTCAAAGGAAAAGCCTCATACCAAGCACAAGATAGAGATTCAATGCTGAAAATGTTCCTTAATCTCTGAAAGACATGCTGATACAGCAAGTGCAAAATCTATAAATGAAAATAATGGACATACCAAATAAGGGAAAAACTAAGTACTATACAACTGAGGACTTGTACCCGTACCCATTTGATCATTCATTGTATATGTCACCATTTCCAACACACTTTTCAGTGCCTAAATTTGACAAATACAGAGGCAATACCAATCATGTAGAACACATCAGGGAATTCTTTGTTAGCTACATTGAAGCCACACATGATTAAACTTACCTAAAGGGACTGTTTGCACAAAGTCTAGTCAGACCTACAATGGAATGGTTCTCACACTTACCAGATGGTATCCAATCTTGGGGAGAATTGGCTGAAAAGTTTATTGCTCACTTCCATCACAACATAGAACACAAGGTCAGCATCAAGGACCCTTGTGACATTAAGAAAAAAGATGGTGAATCCTTTTTTAAATTCTGAAAAAGATGGAGAAACACTGCTAACAGAATGATACACGATGTGCCCAACCAAGATCTAATAGTCATGTTCGTCAATAATATGATCCCAGACATGTCATTTACAACAGAGCTCCAACTCACTCCAAATTTCAAACAATCGATAGAGTGAGGAGTTGGATGTGAGAAAAACTTGGTCAAACAAGGAATTCTTGTGGATCCTACCCAAATGAACACCACAAAAATGCAATGGATAAATCCAAATGGTGGAACAAAAACAAGAATGCCACCAATGATGGTGTCATTGATGTCAAAATAGTTAATTATGCTCAACCGAATATCTTATTACAAGGAGCACCCATGGCGAATAAAAAACCCATGGTGCACACTCAATAGATGAGTACTTGAATTCTAACACCAACTACTCAAGTAGTAGCTATGTCCCATAACCAACCCAACACACAACACTCACAAATGTTTCCTTTTCCTAAACGTCAGTACACACCATTAAGAGAGTCGATAGAATCAACACTGGAAAGTTGATTCAAACCAATAATATCACTCTACCAGAAATCAGCGAGTACGAACATGGTGCTGTGAAACCCAAGTAGTAGAATGATAAAGACTTTTGTGAGTACCATCAGGTCAAAGGACACAAGACATCAAACTGCTACCAATTGAAAAATGTTATACAATACCTAATCGACCAAGGGATAATTGATGTCACAAATACCTAGTCCAAAGGTACAAAAAATCACACTATCTTCAATGATACATTTCCTTACCATAATAAAGGGAAAGCCTCCATGTCCGGTGGACAGTCCAAGCAGGTAAACTATACCTATGCCAACTCTGATAGCACAATAAATTGCACATATCCTTCAGAAAGCCAAACTGCTACGATCACTATTAGAGATAGCAATGCCAAATGAGTTGTCACAACACGACATTCCAAATTTTTTTTATAAGGAGTGCCTTCTACCTTAGCTACCCCAGCTAATCCAACAATAGATTCCAATCCACAACCTATTTTGGTGGATCATCTCAAGTGCACACCTGCCCAAATCTCTATGTTCAAACTATTACACATATCCCCGCAGCGTAAGCAAGATTTGGACCAAGCACTTAAAAAAGCAATTGTCTCATAGGACATAACTCCAGAGAACTTCCAAACCATGGTCAATTATATTACTACTAATAAACATGCCAAGTTTACAGACCATGATGTATTTGCTTATCCAAGTGCATAAACATACAATCCAAAGAGTCTTCATTGATGGCGGGGCTGGATTAAACATTTGTACTGTTAAAGTGATAAAAACCTTAAGCTACTCAGAATCTAGAATTGATGTCACAAGGAGGATAAATATCAGATCATATGACAAGGAAGAAAGGTCATGGAAAGGTGTCCTCATTTTAACAGTAAAGATAGGGCCAGTCATAAAGAGCACTCCATTTCAAATCCTAGACCTTGAATTAGGATATAACATGTTGCTCGAAAGGCCATGAACACATGAAATGCAAGATGTACCTTCAACATATCACCAGTGCATAAAATTTCCTTACCAAGGAGCATAAATCATCATTGAGGGAGATCCCAGCCCCTTCCAGTATTGCAACACTATAAGAGGCAGTACAGACAATTAGGTACCATCGATTCAGGAAGCTAGTATTCCTTTTGTTTTTTATTCCATTCCCAAGGACATACCAAGAAAGGCGGTTAAGATATCAATCCAAGACAAAGGGTGAGGTGAATACAACTATGAATAAGCCTTCACAATCACTAACATGCCTCAATCTCCTAGATCATATGGAATGCATAGACCAAAAAAAAAATGAAACTCTAGAACCAGTGTTATTCAAATGTCTGCCAACCACATTTGTCAATGGGGAGACATAGAAGAATAAAACCCCTTTGATCCAGACATCAACACTTGGTTCAATAAAGATACTCAAGAGGAACCGGTAGTACAAATACCCCTAACACAATATGGAGCTGGATATACTATGCTGAAACAATATGGATATGACAGTAAAACTGGTCTGGGGGCAAGACCCTAGGGATTGATCAAATTGTCTTTACCACCAACTCAAAGGAATAAAAGAGGACTAGGACACAACCAAGGAAGAACTAGTACAACTGTCTGAGATATTTCAATAGACCGATAAGAGATTGTTGGATAAAACTAGGGGCAAAATCAAGAACATAAATCGATCAACAATATACTCCAGCAATTGTTACCATCAGAAGTGGAAACCAAAATTACCAAATAACCCTTAATCAGACAATCTTGGATGATGTGGAAAGTGAAATATCTGAAAAGCATTATAGCATGATTGATTCTCATGAGTATGAGTGGTTATCCCTCCATGACTTTGATTCTCCTATTCCTGAACATTCCCCTCCATCCTCTAGTACCGTAAACCTCAATAACATGTTTGACCAACCGAACCTAGAAGATCAACCCTATATTGATAAGCATATCGGTGTCCATTCCTTAGATAGAGCGTCTACTTCCCATTCCAAATTTGTTGAAACTATCACTGCAGTTCTATTTACCCAAACTGAGTCTTCCTCCCATACTGACCTTTGTTTAGTCTACCCTGAGTTAAGAGACTAGGACCAACAAGGATGTCTTGACATAGAAATTTTTTATAATGATGAAGCCATTGCAAACTGCATGGGGCTTCGATAAATAGTACCATAAGGAGATCACAAGGTGGGATTCTCCTTTGAATTAGACATATCAACATACTTTGGGGAGGATGATCCTCTTTCTAGTCACAAAAGTAAAAATAAAAATAAAAAATAGGAGTCATTAAGTAAAAACTGAAAGGTGCTTTCTGACCATGAAAAATAAAGATAAAGGACGTATCTTTTGGTGAAAACCTCTTTGAGGTGCCAGAGGATGTAAAGTTGAATCTCCTCCCCTTAAAAGAAGAACAATATCAACATTGATAGAAGAGGAAACAACAATAGTAAATCTAGGGGATGAAAAGAATCCTAAGAACATCTATCTGGCTAAATCCCTTTCACCTAAGGAAAAAGAATAGTTTATTAAATTTTTTTAAAGAATGACATATCAACTTTGCTTGGTCTTATGTTGACATGGCAGGTTTGGATCCAGAGCTCATACTACATCACCTACCACTTTTGCCAAATGAAAAGCTAATAAAATAGAGGTTAAGAAAGATGCATCCTCACATTGCTCTACATGTTAAGGTTGAACTAAAGAAACTTCTATATGTAGGGTTCATAAGACCTGTCCCATATGTGGACTAGATATCCAATCTGGGACCGGTTTCAAAACATTATGGTCAGATTTGAATATGCACAGACTTCAGGGACCTGAACAAAGCATGTCCAAAAGATGATTTACCATTGCCAAATATTGATATGACATAGATTTGACGGCAGGGCATCAAATGTTGTCACTCATGGATGGATTCTCAGGATATAACAAAATAAAAATTGCACTAGAGGATCAACATAAGATAACTTTTACTTGTGCATGGGGTACTTATTACTAGAATGCAATGCCATTTGGCCTCAAGAATGTAGGTGCCACCTATCAACGCGCCATGACGACAATATTTCATGATTTGATTCATAAAACAATAAAGGATTATAATGATGACATACTAGCCAAGTCAACACTCAGAGAAACTCATCTACAAGTTTTGGGTCAGATATTCGATACCATTCAAGAATACAAGGTGCGACTCAACCCAAATAAGTGTGCATTCAGAGTCATTACTAGAAAACTCCTTAGTTTCATTGTATCACATAGAGGAATTAAAGTAGATTTCGAAACAGTTAAGGCCATCCTTGACATGCCACCCACCTACAAATCTGAGGCAACTACGGGGTCTACAAGGCATATTATAATCTAGCAGGAGATTCATCGCCAAACTGGCAGATAAGTGTCATCCATTCCAACACTTACTACATAAAGACGTAATATTTGTATGGACATAAAAATGCCAACAAGATTATCGACTCAAGTCCCCTGTATTGGTGCAACCAATTCCAGGCAGACCACTCCTATTTTATATATATATATATATATATATAATTAAAATACTTGTTGAGTAAAGAAGAATTAATAGGATGACTTGCCAAATGGGTCATGATCTTAAGCGAGTTTGATATTGAATACGTGGATCAGAAGGCTATCAAAGGATGGGTTATTGTTGATCAACTGGCAAAAGCACCAATTCTAGATCATCAACCTATAGTTGTATGCACCCTAAAATGGTCGCCTAGACTATGGGCCCCATTTATCATTTTACCAATTTATCAAATTCCTAAATCAATGCTTTGCAACATTTTTAATTCAAATCAATTTCCTTGATCAAATCGTAATTAATTCAATTATTTCAATATTTCCTAAGGTTTGATCATTTCATCAATTATCTTATTTTATTAAAAGAAAACAATTTCTTTTTATTAAATAAAATAATCTTATTTAATTAAAATTCCTTTTTAATTAAATAATCTTATCTTATTTAATTAAAATCTCTCTTAATTAAATAATATTATCTCATTTAA
>MU226799.1:2598783-2608857 GCA_018584345.1 Thuja plicata | reverse complement strand
CAAATTAGTGTGTCAATTAATCTTGTTTGCTATGTTTGGGTGAGGTGAAGAGGCTAGAGGATTATGCTCTTTTCCCTTTTGGGAGAATCAGAAACTTGGAACCCTTGAATCCAAACCAAGTCCCCATATGGTTCATATTGTGAGTCTTCCTTGTTAGAGAGGGTTAATCGTAGTGGACACTCCTTTTATTGGGTAAACCATGTGGACGGAACCTCAAGCGGTAATAGCCATTTTTGCCACGGTAGCAACAACCGCTATATAAATGTCCTTATGCAATAAATCTCCACGGGTGTAGTTTCTTGTGGGTTGTAAAATATCCTCAGCAGCTCCTGATCGATTAAATTCTCAAACTATGTCAAAACCTCGGTGCACCGGGATTAGATTTCACCCACTTGAGATTGCAAAAGTTACAGAGTCAAACCATTACTAAGAACTATAGTACAACCAAATTTTATTTTCTAGGACTATGTGCGTGATTGGAAAACATTTTGAGAGCATACACAAGTAGAATCTTTATGGAGTAGAAATAATATGACACTATCTATGTTTGTGTGCAAGGTTGCTTTGTCCCTTGCTCATTGTTTGAAGACATTGATTGCTTGAACTCCCTGATTGATATTCTGCGTGCCTGATTCATGATAAAATTTGTTAATGCATCTAGTTAGTCAAATAAAACAAGTGAATACTGAGTTTTGTTGCCTTCCCTCATGCAAGCAAACTGTTTCCTCATGCGGCTCGCTACATTTTCTCACGCGGCTCTTTGAGAATCCTCGCGCGATATTATACAAACTTGCTGTGATTTTACTGTTATCCTATCACACCAGTCTAGTCTTTCTTCACGTGGCTCTGTGCATTTTGTCACATGGTCCTGTGCTAATCCTTACGTGAGAAAGCTTTTCGTCACGCGAAACTGTCTTCTAGTGAGCTATTTGCTGTCATCTGCCCGCTTGCTTGATTGTTGTCCTATCATTTTCAGTTTTCCCTAGTTGATCCAGGTCAGATTGGATTACTTACCCTGTTGTTGGAAGCTTGTTTATGCTTTGGATTCTTGCGTTTTTGACCTCTTGGATTAGTGATGTTTGATTTCACAAGTGACCTTGCTTGGAGCTTGGTAAGCTAGAAATCGTCCTTGTTGAAAAGATAAACCTTTAGATTCTTTGATAACACACTTGGAGAGTTTTGGTAGTCTCTTGTCCAACCACTTTTATATATATTCAATTTCAATCAATATAATTTGGGTAAGATCATCCTCCTGATCCATATGTGTTAGGGTATTCACCTGTTTATTGGGCACCTCTATGGCAGTGTTGACTTACGCCTCTTGCAATTTTCTATCTTATCACCTCTTTTTAGACAAGTTAATGCCTTTACTATCCTAGTTTGGTACCAACATTTCTTAGGGTCATCTTATCAGCTAGTACCTTTTATTTCATGCCAGTTACAACAAGATATCAAGTAAATCAAGAAAAATGACCTCAAGTGGTCTTTAACCAGTTACCCTTAGTACAAACTTGCCAAAACATAAGGGAAAAGAACCCATATTTGATCAATCACCTAGGAACAACTCAGAACTGTGGTTTGATTCCAAGAGTCACCTTAGTGAGTTGGGTACCCCCTTAGTATCTTCTCACTCTTCTATGGATATGAGTTACACAATGACTCGGAGAGAGAGGGGAGACATGGACAAACGTTACAATGATATATTTGCGAAGAATAGAGATGCCATTTCATTCAGTGGTTCCTCTCATAACAGTAGACTGGCCTCACCCCTTATTTCAACAAGAGAGAGAGAGAGAGAGAGAGAGAGAGAGAGAGAGAGAGAGAGAGAGAGAGAGAGAGATGCTTATGAAGATGAGTTATCCCAACATGAGAACCAAGGAGATGAACTTTATGACACTCCTGTCAATACAACTTATACCAACAACTTGTTTTGAAATTCAAGACTAAGTTCACCACTCAAGACCTCTTCAGGTTACATGAATGAAAGGGTTAAGAGGATTGAGCATGAAAAGAAAGATTTCCAAGATGAAAAATCTCGTAAGGAAGAACAAATTAGACGCCTAGAGTTGGAGAGACAGACTTTGATAGAAATGGAAAAGAAAGCCTTTCAATAAGCGCAAGATAGGCTCTTGGCTTGGCAAATCAATGGTCCATTCAATATTATGTATGTTAGTGGTGGAAACAGTTCTCCTCCATCTACTCCTCCTAGGACTCCACAAAGTAGAAGACATTCAAGATCACCATCACAATCTCCTAGCCCTAGGGGGAGAAGGGCCTCAAGACATGATCATTATAGGAGACAAACCCCTCCTAGGAACTCAAGGCCGCCTTCACAACGTGCTCATTATGGTTCACAATATGGGGGTAGTAGCTTGAGCTTTTCTCATACCTCCCAGGACTTTATGAAAATGCAACAAGAACCACTTTTTCAACAGTATGTGGAGAAATATTTGGAGCAAAACAAGGATAAGTTCCTAGAGAGCCTAATCAACAAGGGTGTTAGAGTCCCTTACAATTTTAATGTGGAAAAAAAGATTAAGAAGCAAGGTCCATCCCAAGATGAGCTGATCAAAGAAATGCAGAGAACGATGGAAAAGATGTTGGCACCTAAGAATTCTTTCTCACTGGACTCGATTTGTCCTAATCCTTTTGATAAGAGTTTTGACATGAAAGAGTTCCCTAGAAAGGTTGAAATTCCTCAATACGACAAATATGATGGGAATGGAGATCCCCATGATCATGTGCGTCAGTTTTATACCACTAGTTTTGAGTTCCATCAAGATGACTCTTAACTCATGAGGTTATTCCCAAGAAGTAGTAAGGGAAAAGGAATGGAATGGTTCACCAATATAACTCCCCCATTAAGACTTTCAAAGAGCTTGTTCAAAGATTTGTTCAACACTTTGCATACAATCTATCAAGATCTATCACCTTGTTGGACTTATGTAACTTGAAGCAGAACCAAGGGGAATCCTTTGTTACTTTCTTGCAAAGGTGGAGGCAAAAATGCTCTTGCTATTCTAGAACCATTCCTAACAATGAAAAGATTGGCATCCTTGTTAGAAATTTGGTTCCCGAATTATGGTATGAAGTTAAGAAAATGGTTTTTGATTCATTTGACACCATGGTTGAAACCGCATGTAGGATTGAAGATGTTTTAAGAGAACAAGGAATTTTGATCAAACATGGACATAATAAAAAAAAATGGTCAAAACAACAACTCTAACAAGGATAAATGGAAGAACCAACATTGGAATAAGAACAAACAAGTGGTTAATGATAGAGTTGTGGATTCCTCCCAACCTAAAGATTAACCTGTGCTCCACTTATATAGTGTTGTTGAAGCCATGAAGCTCAATACATATAATCAACAAGAGAGTAAGCCAAGATACCAAGGTAAGCCTAAGAAGGAAAGGCGTCAATTTGCAAAACTTGGTGATTCATATGAGGATATTTTAAAGAAACTTATCGCTAACAATCTTGTACATCCTCAAGATCCTGCAAATTTTTGTATACCTGAAGTTAAGCCACATTGGTGGAATGAGAAGGCCTTTTTCATATTTCATAATGGTATTGGACATGAAATTGAACATTGCTACAAACTCAGGCATATTAGTCAAGATCTCATTAAGAGTGGACAACTTACAATAGATGGATTGAACACCAACGCTGATCATAAGGCATTCAAGGAACCTTTTTCCAAATATGAAAAGGGGGAAACCTCTAAAGCTAAGAAAGGTGAAGCTAAGATCAATTATACCTACATAGATGCGGAGAATACCATCAACATGCTTGAATTTGTGGAAGAAAATGTCAATATGATGAGGGGTAGAGATCCCTGTGGTTATGATCTAGATGTGGACTCTCCTCCTATTTTTGATGAAGAACCTGTTGTGGTGCTAAGGGGTCCCAACTCTAGAGTGTCATCTCAAGCTCTTAATGTTGTTACATGAAGTCAAGGTCCCATTGTCATTAGAGGACCCAATTCAAGTCAATCTAGTAAACCTAAGCAAGTGGCATCCAAGCCTGTCACCTTGAAACCAGCTGTTAATCCTAAATCCAGTTACAATCTTGTTGATTAGTTACAAAGAACCCCAGCTCAAATTTCAATCTTTGAGCTTTTAGAGTTGTCTCTGAGACATAAGCAAGTCCTTGAGGATGCTTTGCGCACAGTGAACGTCCCCAAAAACTTAGATGTTGATCAATTCTAGAACATGGTTAATCACATTGCTAGCCCTTGTTACCTTACATTTTCAGAGGATGATGATAAATCTTTGAGCCATCCGCACAATCTTTCCCTTCATATTGAGGTCATGATCCATAGAACCCATGTCAAGCACGTGTTGATAGATGGGGGTGCTGGGCTTAATATTTGTTCTTTTAGTATTTTGAAAGAATTGGGTTATTCTGAGAAAGTCATAGATACCAGAAAAAAGATTACTATCAAAGCCTATGATGAGGCAAAAAGAAGTTCCAAGGGGTTGGTCATCCTTCCTGTTAGGATTGGCCCTGTTCAAAAAGATATTTTATTTCAAATAGTTGATGTTGGACCTCTTGCGTATAATATCTTACTTGGTAGACCATGGATTCATGACATGCAAGCAGTGTCGTCTACCTATCATCAATGTGTTCAGTTCCCCTACAATGACATAGAGATTTGTATACCTGGGGATAACACTTTATTGGTCAATTCAATTTCAGCAGGGGCTCATGTTCCCCTCAATAGAGAAGCAGAATATTTTGATGCAACCTTAGCTGAATGCAAAGACAAGCTTAAATCGGTAGACCTTGGCATGAGGGGTATCAGCTCAACTCCCTCACAAAATTACTAGTTTCGCCTAGGTCCTATGGAAAGCCTTCACAAGAAAAGAAACCTTCCTCTTTAGCTATGACTTTATTTGGCACATTTGTAGAATCATCAGTGCATATCCAAGAAGAGAAAGAGGAGACATTTGTTAGAGAATGGATCTATAGAGAAGAAAAATATATGCACAATGAGAACTTCTCTCCCTCTCCTAAGGCTTATGGAAGAGGGTATACTTTTGTTAGACAGATGGGCTATCCTGGATACGGCCCTCTTAATCACAATTTGGATGCTAGATCTGAGCCTCTTTATCATGCTCAATTTGGATACAAGTCCAAGAAGTCGGTTGGCCTAGGATTTGAGAATTACAACAAGCACACTAACCCTCTCTTTGATGAGTTGGATAGTGAAGATGAGCCTGAGTATGTACCTAACTTAACAAATCAACAAGATATGTGTGAAGATTGGGTCCCTTCCACTAATCTCCTTTGGGTAGATTCAGATATTTCGATCACCCATGCATCAGTTGCAACTTTAGAACAAGAATCAGGTATGGAAGATCCTTTGAGAGAGCATCAATGAAAGAATCTTATTCATTTAATGGAAAGAGAAAGTGCTACTTTTGATGAAACTGGACCTTCTACATCAAGATTTCCAAAACCTTCATGGTGTAAGCATCCTAGTCGCAATTCAGATACAAGTTCACATGAGTATGAATGGGACTCCTTTTCTGAATCCTCTACAGTTGATAGAGATGTTGATGTTATACACACTTATAGTTCTCAACCCAAGGTAGCCAACGAGTCACATGTAGGGTTAGAGGTTTTGAACCCAGGTGTTGCCTTAGCAAATGATTCTTTACTTGTTAGGAAGAATCCTGATTTAGGTAGCTTAGAGGGATACTTGACGGACTCTGAATCTTCGGTCACCAGCGATAATATCATTCACATTTATAACCTTGAACCAGTTGTTGACTTACCTCTTGTTCATCCCGACCTCATTGATTGGTCCCAACACTATCAAGAACCTAAGATTTTAACATTCTAAAATGATTATGAGATAGCATGTTACCTAAATGCCATTGAACATGTAGTCTCTTCCACTAGTGAACTGGCTACCAGTATGAGAGATCCAGACATCAAGTACCTTAGTCACAAGATAAAATAAAAATAAAAAATAAAAAAAAGGTGTTTTGATGGCGAAAACCACTGTGTGGCGGTGTTAGAACCAAAAAAGGTAAAAAGAAATGATGTATCCAAGGGTGAAAACCTCTCTAAGGTGCCTAAGGATGAGGTACTTGATCATCTCCCCGACTATTTTTAGGATAG
The DNA here is from genome assembly GCA_018584345.1 of Thuja plicata. Taxonomy (NCBI): domain Eukaryota; kingdom Viridiplantae; phylum Streptophyta; class Pinopsida; order Cupressales; family Cupressaceae; genus Thuja; species Thuja plicata. The sequence goes on along the minus strand of MU226799.1, from coordinate 2,602,725 downwards.
ATCTTCAGTGCTTATCGAGCCAACACAAGTAGTCAATTTGGGTATAGATGAGGCTCCACAAATAGTACACTTGGCTGAGTCCTTGTCACCAATAGAAAAAGAACCTTACACTAAGTTCTTAGAGAAAAAGAAGATTAACTTTGCATGGACTTATTCAGATATGCCAGGGTTGGACATCAATCTTATTGTGCATCACTTATCTAAAGCTCCAAATGTCAAACTAGTTAGACAGAAATTGAGAAAGATGCATCCTCACATAGCTCTTCTAGTCAAATCAAAATTGGAGAAACTCCTTGGTGCAAAATTCATAAGAGCTATTGCCTATGCTGAATGGATATCAAACATTGTACCAGTTTCCAAACATGACAAATCCATTTGAGTTTGCACAGATTTTAGAGATCTCAATAAAGCATGCCCAAAGGATGACTTTCCACTTCCTAATATAGACATGATAGTGGATATGACCGCGGGTTATGAGATTTATTCCTTGATGGATGGTTTTTCTGGGTACAATCAGATTAAGATAGCTCCTGAAGATCAAGAAAAGACTGCATTCACTTGTACATGGGGTACCTACTGTTGGAATATTATGTCTTTTGGATTAAAAAATGCAGGACCCACCTATCAATCAGCTATGACTACCATTTTTCATGACATGATACATAAAAATATGGAAGATTATGTGGACGACACCTTGGCCAAGTCTAAACAAAGAGATACACACTGAGATGATTTAGAAGTCATTCTAGATCGCATGGAACAATTTCAACTAAGGTTAAATCCTAAAAAGTGTGAATTTGGAGTCACCTCTGGAAAAATACTTGGATTCATCATTTTAGCAAAAGGAATAGAGGTGGACCCTAAAAAATTTCAAGCAATCATAGATATGCCACCTCCTAAAAAAATTAGTCAAATGAGGAGTCTTCAAGGACGTCTTCAATCTATAAGGAGATTTATTTCACAATTGGGAGATAGAGCTCAACCCTTCAACAAGAACTTACATAAGGGAGTCAAATGTGTTTGGAATCAGGATTGTCAAAAGAGCATGTTAGCACTGCACATCAAAATTTTCAAATTCCCATGCTTTGTCAAATTTTCCTGCGTCTTTTGATTCAAAATCCAAGTGGTCGTATGTCAAAATTTCAATTTTGTGGTTAAATCTCCAAATTGCCTTGTTCTAAAGCTTTAGTCACGCAGTTGCACTAGTCTTTTATCATGTATTTTTAAGTGAGCAAGTGAGCAACGAGTCATTTTGGGTGTTAATCGCGTAGTTGTGGTCATATCTTGTTAAGTCAAGTTAGGTGTGTGATTGAGCGACTTGGTCGTTATTTTGTCTTAATCACGCAGTCGCGATGTAATCTTGAAGTTGGGTATTTAGTCCGCGACTAAGAGAGTTTGAATTATTTTGTATATCACTCACTCGTGGGGGATTAAATTCTATGTCAAAAGCTTCAGAGACTGAGTGATGAATTAAATATTTATGTATCGCGTAGTCATGGTGGTCTTAAGTCTTTCACTTTTTGGTCTATGACTGATAGAAGCAAGGGTATTGCCGCTCACTCGTGCAAGTCTTGAATGTTGTGTTTTGTCCAGTGCGAGTGTGTGATATAGTGTGTTTTGGTCATCAGATGGTCTTTGTCACTCAGTCACATAAGAGATATGCAGTGTTAATAAAGTGTGTGAGTGCGCGACTAAATGTTCAATTTTGCTCTCGCTCACTCGCCAATGATTCATTGTTTTCAATTTTAAGCCCGTGAGTGCGCGATGAAAGAAAGAAAAGGATATCGCTCACTTGCCCATGAATAAAGTCAAATGAAAAGATATCAGTGAGAGCGCGATGAAGAAAAAGGGAAAGTTGTCACTCAGTAGCACAGGAAGAAAGATCAGTCAAGAGAGATCAGCGAGTGAGCGATTAATACATTGTGAAGGTGTGATGAAGGCACTCGCTCAGTCACAAAGGATTCATCCATAAATAAATTGCAGCAGCAAGTATGCGACTATAATCAAAAGGGGTCATCGCTCACTCGCTAATGCTTATGAACTGGAATATCTTGTAGCACGAGTGAGTGACTCAGTAAAAGTGCACAATGAAGATAGTCATTGCTCACCTGCAGAGGTATAAAGACAAATCAAAAATCCATGATGATTGTGTGACTACAAAGTAATGTATGATTATTTTGAAAACCCGCTCACTCACGCAAGTGCAAAGCATCATAAGTGGAGGTTACCGAGTCCACAACTAAGAAGTGACTAAGTAATAAAGATCATGTCGCTCACCCGCAGAGTTTCAATGAAAGTAAAGTTTTGAGCGGTGAGTCTATGACTGATCAAAGAGAAAAGTGATGTCGCTCACTCGCTCAGGTATAAATATAAATCATGAAGAGATAGCGAGTGCGCGATTATAAAATGATGAAGTTGCCAGTTAGGTCATCGCCCAGTCATGAAGCATATGAACCAAAGCAAAGACAGAGTGCGAGTGCACGACTGATAGAAGGAAAGGTCTTGTTTCTCACTCGTGAGGACAAATTTGAATGTAAGCAAGGTATAATGGGTTGGTGACAAATTGACATGTGGCTCATTTCAGGCTTACGAGTGCAAAAAGAAAAAAGGTGTGTACTCTTTTCCAGCAAGGATCATACTGTGTGAATTAATAGTAGCATTAGCTACATAAAGATGATTGCATTATACTACAAGTGTGAGAATTGGAATTCAATTGAAAAAGACGCCAATTTGATGACTATAAGTCTGAATGATTGAGCTTGATTTTGTACAATTCTCAATTCTACATCCTAAGATTTTCTGTAAAGAGCGATAGAGCTTGTTTGTCTGAAATAGCTTGTTTGAGATAGCAATTTGAAGAGGAAGGATGAGTCAACCTACTGCTAGCGTTGCTTCGCATGGGTCTGAGAAGAAGGAGGTTACACTAAATAAGGGAGTGGAAGAATTTGCTGAGTTTCTGCCCACAACTTTGAATACAAACAATGCAAATTGGGATGAATGGAAAGACAGATGGTGCCAATGCAGAAACCTGGTCACTCCAAATTACTCGGGTAATAATTTGTTCCATTATTTTTGGAATAATAGGGTTAAAGAAGTTCTCATTTGCAATCCCTGGGATTTGAATATGGTAAAATTAATTGTGCTTAATGTTTACATTGGCATAGGACTTATTAGGGAACTTGCTAAGAACTATTGCCCAGTAGCTAGGGTAATCATGAAGAAAAATAAAGAGACCTTAGTTTCCATAGATAGGAGGTTAGTGGCAGAAGTTTTTGGGATCACTGGTGGATTGTGCATAGATATTGATTTAAAGAAGATTCAAGCATATTATAGCAAGAGAGAACATTTGATTAAGAAATATGAAATGCCCAAATTCATGCCCAGGGTAGATAGGCACCTGGTGAAAATCCCAGACAATCTCAAACTGCCTTTTGACTTATCCCTATTTCACCATTACATAAAATGCACAGTATATGGCTTGACCAGAGTACTAGGTTTTGATGGAGATTCTATAGTGCCCCAAGACATGCTCATGATGGCAATGAATATTCAGAACCCAGAGGTTAATACTGATTATGACTATGTGGGATACATAGTTGATGCTATTCATGCTGCATTAGTGGAGATATAGTCGGATGCCCCAGTACCTACCTTCAAGCATTATTCTCATCTGATGTATATGATTCTATATTTTAACAGTGCATTTATGGATAAAGAGCTTGAATTGTTTGTTTCAGAGTATGGTGTCGATGCACCAATCCAAAGATGGACCTAGGTATGGGATAGTTCATCCGTCAACTCATCTTTTTTATGCATTTGTAATTGGATTGTGGATCCAATTTTTGATTTATTGGGAACAAATAGGCATAGACTTCCATTTGAGGTTAGAAAAGTCTTGAGACCTTGGGAATTTGTTCCAAACTGGCCTATTACTCACAATTG
>MU226799.1:2588650-2598716 GCA_018584345.1 Thuja plicata | reverse complement strand
ATCCTCCCCAAGTTTGTTCCTCTTAGGATTGCATTTTTAGAATTTATTTGGAAAATCACTTGGGTTGATAAAGAATTTTTAGAGGGACATAGAAAGGGTACTTTTATCCCTAGATTATGGGTAGGTTTTGACTTCTCCATTGGGAAAAGATTTTTTGACCTGATTAATGACTTCTTAAAGCATTATAGAATGTCTATGGCAATTGCCAGGTTATGTGATCTAGAACAGTTTATACAAATAGCCCTGAGAAGAATGACTCCTTGGCAAAATATTAGAGATCATGAGCCACTGGATGATGAAGATATTGTGAGGAACAAATTAAATAAGCATGAATTCTAGGAGGGGAGAAGGAAATGGAATGACCTCCTTAGGACAGAAGCTGAGTGGAAAGAGTCAGATAATACTTTCTCTGGTTTTTCCCTTGATCTCCCATACTTACAAAGGATGGAGGAAATGCTTAAATCCTATGACACTTTAATGGCATAGGTACCACAGTTTAATGCTAAGGATGCACAGTCTCAAGGGTCCCCAATTCCTGTTGCATTGCATGACCTAGAACATCAAGAACAACAAGAGGAAGAGCATTAAGAAGAGGAAGAGGCCGGTGAGGAAGCTACCTCTGCTAGAGAACTACCCAGGAAAAAACAAAAGAAAGAACACAAGATGATGCAGGACAAGAAAAGTATGGCCAAGGCTATGATTAATGAACATGGCAAATATTTTAGAAAGCTAAAAAGACAACTATAAAAGGAGCCTCAAACTGAGGGCCAAGGGGACAATCAAATGGTTTTATTTGAAAAGGATGATGAGAGAGTCATGATAGCCAATGAATTCATGGAAGATGATGAATTCATAAAGTCTAAAGAGTTCAATTATTTTCTGATCAAGCTGAAACAAAAGGACTTGAGACAAGGATTAACCACAAGTGAAGAAAATGCAGATAAAAATGAAGAGATTGTGAAGAATTTCCAGGATTATGATCCTGAGATTGAATTAAACACTGTGGAACAGGCCAGATTGCTGGTACAACATAGTGGAGTACTGTTGATGTCCGGTTGGGACTTATAGTCCACTTTCATCATTGACTAAATCAGGAGGCAAGAAGACCCCTTAATGAAAGAAGAGTTTGAAATTGATGAAGTTCTGAAAGGATTAGGATTTGATCCTAAATCCAAGACTCTAGCTATATGGTCATTAGCCCCTGCTACACAAAAGCCTCTAGTCATGACTATAAGAGAGGAAAAGAAAGTAGACAGGATGATTTGGAATCTACAAAACACTACAGACATTGAGATAGCTTAGTTAATGACTCAAGTATCATTCATGAACCTGGCAAAGGTTGATGATCTATCTAAGAGGTATGAAACAACTTTTGGCCAGATGATGGCCTTAGCAAAAAAGCATGAAGAGGTGGTGGTTCAAAACCACACATTGGAGGAAGAGATTGCTAAGTTAAAAGAGGAATTAGTGGAGAGTAAAAGAGAGAAGACTCTAGTCCCTCAGGAAATACAAAAAATTAAAACAAATGCTTCCACAGAGGCAAAAGAAGATTTAGCAATGGCAAAAGGACAGTCCAAGGAATTGTCATAGGGACAGAGCATAAATGTCATATCTATCATACTGCCCATACTTCAACATCGAATTGATGTTTTGAAACAGAAGACTGACATAGTGTATACACTATATGGCTCATTGCAAGAAGCATCAAAGATAGTTGTTGAAGCTATGACATTATTGGAGCCCACTTTTAAGACTTGGTCAGGAAGAGACAGGTTGATGGACAAATTGAAGACAACCATGTTATACAATGATGATTTTCCTGATAAAATCATAGATATAATAGAAATGATCAGTGAGGTGAATAACACATATGGCTTCTTCATTGGTAAGGTCGACTTAATAAGTAATAAGTTGCAATTATTTGGTGACCAATGCCCTCCCCTAATTCCTAAGATATATGATGAAGTTGGTATTCTGAAGCCACAGTCCGATTGGACAGATGGATTTGATGGAATATTTGAAAATGAGGAGATGAAGCAGCACCTGGAGAAGGATGTAAATGTTGAATACTGCAATGAACTCATTGACAACCTCTTCAAGGTTGAAACAGATATGGCAAAGTTCATTTCAGAGGCAAGAACAACCATTGACTCCAGGTGGACAGAGGTTGTTGCCAAATTGGAACAAGTAAAGAATTTTGATTGGCCCACCACCAAGGAGGTAAATAGGTGGGAAGCAAAGCTAAGAGGATGAAGAGGATACTGTCAAACTGCATCAACAAACCTTGTTCAGACTTTGCTAACTTTTGCCACATGTTTTCTGTTGTAGCTTTTATTTTATGTTAACTGCAAATTTTGTTGTGTAACAAATTTTGTAAACATTTCGCATGTAGTTCATAGCTTGTTGTATCCTTAGTTATAAAAGGATTCCAAAACTACTGGGAAAAGGATAGCCATTTTTCATTTGGATGTACAAGTTTAATATACAAACTCTGGTTTAAGACTAGTATGTGTTTTTGGGTTTTGAAATACTGTTGACTGTATTAGCAATTTTGATCATGAATACAAATGAGATCCATCAATAGTTTTTGAAACATATGATGAGTATTTTGTCTTCATTATGGTTTTCTAAATTTTATGTAAATTGAATGTTTGAGGAATATTCAATTTATGCATCTGTCAGGCAGATTTTGAAATAATTTTAGGGTTCTTTCAAGCAAAGATTAAAATCACCTTAGGATTATTTTCAGTGGGATTCGGGTTTTATAATGAATTTGATGAATTAATTTGTTATATGTGTGAGGATAGATATATAAGGTATGTCTATGTTTATGTTAGATTCTATAGTTGTCTTAAATTTTTGTTCATGCGAAAAAAAGGTTAAATCTATGTAGCAGTGACTCCATACCCTTGGATTAAGCATTGGTTTGTTTTCCATTGAATTAGGTGACTATCACTATTAAAATTGATCTTTACTTTTATGTTTGGTATGTTTAATAAATGTTACAGTGATCAATTCCTATAATTCCATTCATATTCTACTGGAATAATTTAGTGATTTGATTATTCTGAGTTAGAAGGGTAATCCCACCCGAGTTTATGGAGCTCAAAGTGTAGAAGGTTTAAAAACCCTATTTTTTTCATTATGTATCTTGTGTGGTTAGTGTCTAGGATAAATAGAGCAAGCTCTCTGAGAGTATTTTTTATGTCAGCAAGAAAAGGAACTAACAGAAAATGGTGACTCTACTGGGGAATTTTTCAAGGAATGCATGAAAGGTTAGTCTGAAGATAATATTGCATATACATAAATTCCTTACAGTCTAGCTTTTTAAATCACATGTGTGTATTGCATCTTATTGAATCATATCCCCTAATATCGTTATTAAAGTGAATTCTTATTATTTTATTTCCAAATTTTTTGGGTGGCGACTCTGAATTATTGGTTTTAGTGTTTCTAAGGAGAACATTAGTAGATCAAGTGTGTGAGATTTCATTTTGATAAGATGGGGAATACAAAAGCAAACACAAAGAATCACTCTCAGGCAATATCAGAGAGTGATGTTTCTAAAAATTCTAGAAGAAACCATTCTAGGAAAGGAGAATCTTATAACAACACTTCTTGGAAGCCTAGATCTGTAGGCCCCAGTCAGTCCTTAGGTACTATTCCTAAGAAAGAAATAAATGAACCTCTGTATCCTGAGTCTGACACTGCTTGTTACTTTGAGGATATATTTAACCCTAGACCAAAGAATGTATATCAAGAAAAGGGTGAGACATCATCATATTTCAAGGGTATCCCTTATGAACAGGTTGAGCACCAAAAGGGAGATAACTTGATGAATATCTATGATTCTTCTAGTTCTGATATTGAGGGAGTCCTCAGAGATAATGACTTTTTTTTAACAAGGAATTAGATGAACTCTTGCTTATCAAGCAAAAAAATGATGAGGCTAGAGAGGAAAAAATTATAAATGCAATCAATAAGAGAGAAATTTTGAAAAAGCGGGTTGCCCAACTAAAATTGGTAGCTCAGGGTGCTAATGAGGGATTTCATGGCTTGAATAAAGTACTTTTTGGAGATGTAGACACCCTGAGAAAAGAATGCCAAGAAAGAGCACTTGCTCAAGAAAAGTGATCCCAAAGATACAGGCCCTGTGGTAAGGCAAGTCATTAATTATGAAAGTAAAAAAAACCCCTAAGTTTCAAACACCTACACCAAATGTATCAATAGTTAATATCACACAAACAGATGTTGAAAAGGGAAAACAAAAGCTCACAAGTATTAAATTTTCTGAACCTAAGATTGAAGAGGGTATATCTCAAGATATGTTTTCACTGGATATGGAATTAGAAAGGGCTAGAAAGGCCAAAGAGGATATGGAAAAATAGTTGGAAAGAGTAGAGTTAGAAGTTTCTTCTGCAGAGATGAAAAGAAGGATTGCCTTCTTGAGTTCCATGACTAATCCCAATGTAACAAATAATGCTAATACAACTAGTCAAACTATGCCTGTATTTAACTCTAGTATTCAGACCAACAACACTAATTCAAATACCCAGACATATGGTGCAGCTCAAGGAGTTTCATCATAGTCAAGAGTAAGTGGACTTAACAGAAATATTAGCCACCAAATTGTAGGCATTGGCTAGAACATTGGTAATATTTGCCAGAGTGCTGGCCAAAATATGGGCACTAATTTTCAAAGAAGACCTATTCATTTGGAGAGATATAGGCAATTGTTTTTTGATGGTATCCCAGGCCAACCAAACCTTATTCCTAATGAGGTCAAAGATAAGATTCCCAAATTTAGTGGGAATAATGTTGTATCTGGTGAAGAACATCTAAAAGTATTTTCGGATACAATGAATGATTATGAGATTGGAGATGAGGATGTTGTGATGAAATTATTTGTGCAATCCTTAACTGAGGATGCAAGAGATTGGTACCAAGGTTTGCCTAATCATAGTATCTATTCTTGGGATGAATTTGTTAGAAGTTTCAAAGAACAGTATGGTGACAAAATAAATTTTGGTTTTATGTTTAATGAATTCAACAGTTTGAAGAAGTTTGCTAATGAAGGCATTGTTGGATTCAATGTTAGGTTTCAAAAGGCTATGTATAAGTTGTTCCAAGTATTGAGACTAGATGAAAATGTATGTGTCATTACCTATTGTAATGCTTTAGATAGAAAGACTGCTTACCTGCTCACAGATAAAGATCCTCAGACTATGAGAGATGCATATAAATTGGCCATAAACATAGAAAGCAATAGAAGAGCTTCTGGAAAACTTGGTAAATGAGATGACAGTAGACTCTGGAAAGAGTCAAAAACACAATCAAATAAAAATCCCAAGGAAGAAGATAAGATGGAAACATTGGTAAGTGTAGTGAAAGATCTTGCTGCTAAGGTAGAAAAGAATGAGAAGGGGTTTCAAAATAATAGGCCACAATACCAAAGGCAAGATAAGCCCTACAGGTTGCAATATTTTTCCTATAAGACTCAGTGGAAGGATGGAAAACCTGTGTCAGAAGAACAAACTAATCTTAAGAACAAAGACACCCCTGACCCATTGAAAAACAACAATGCTCATAATGTGGAAAATACTCCTTGGTGCATGGCCTGTAATATGCCTCATTCCCCTTATCAATGTGCAGTAGCTCAGAGTATGGTGGAGCAACACGAAAGCATTGGAACACAAGAAAGTCAGAGTGAGAAAAAACCTGCAATAAACATGTGTGCACTTATTGTTGAAGATGACAATGGTAGTTCAGAGGAAGAGCCAAAAGAAAACATGCCAATCACAGTAAATAATACAAGCACTAAGTTAGAACATTTTCAATTTGGAATGCCTAATGATGAGGAGATAAGATTTCTAACTATTGTTGCTATGACACAGGCAAGAAGTTCATATCAACTTAGAAATAGAAAGATTGATCAGAGTGGGAAACAACCTGATTCACCTATCATCACAGAAGTCATAAATGAGGAAACTACACAAGGAGAACTGGGGGATACTTTGGTCAAAGAAAATAAAGCTACTCCCACCCATGAACAAAAAATAAGACAATTAAAGGATAGTAATGGTAAAATATCTTTTGACAATGTCATGAGTTTACCAACTTTTGATATGAAGCAAGCCTTATCTCCGATGAAAGTCTTTGTCCCATTACTTGAGATGTTTAAAATAAAAGAGCATCAAGAAGTAGCCTTATCATTGTTATCTGATTTGCCTGGTGTGCATGATAATGCTGATTTGAAAGGTGAATTAAAAGGGGAGCAAAAATAAAAGGATGAAATCCCAATCTGTCTAGGAAATATAATTATCCAAGAACCATATTAGATTGATCCTTTTTATGTAACACTCCTCACAAACAATATGCTATTAAAAATTTTCACGATGGACTCTGGAGCCGCTGCTAATGTGATGACCTACACTGTCATGAAACAGTTGGGTTTAGAAGTGGATACTATTGTTGGTAAATGTTATGCTATGGACAATAGGGAGGTACCTGTGGTGGGAACCCTAAAAGGATTAGAGGTAAAACTTGCTGCATACCCTGAGGTCACTTTTAAAATAGATGTGATGGTTATGGATTCACCACCTCATTATGGGATGCTTTTATCAAGACAGTGTGCAACAACTATTGGAGGACATGTGCAATTGGATTTATCTTTTGCTACTATTTTTGTGAATGGAAAAGAAGCAAAACTATTGAGGGTCTCCTGTTTATGTTGAAAAAATTGAACCAAACATGCTAAATTGCTTTGTAGATGTAGATATGCATAATTTCAAGATTGAAAAGATTCGACCACAATTGAAAAACACAGATCCCATAGTGGAAGAATTAGAAATGCAACAACTTGGACTGTGGCAGATGTATTTTGATGGAGCATGTTCTAGAGAAGGGTCAGGAGTTGGTGTAATATTCGTCTCTCCATCAGGTATTACTTTCAAATACTTGTTCCTATTGTCCTTTCAATGTACAAACAATACAGCTGAGTATGAGGCATTGTTATTGGGATTAGAAATAGCAATCAAGCACGACATTAAGTTGTTAAGAGTTTTTGGTGATTCAGAGCTAGCTATTTCCCAAAATAGATCAATATATGCTGCTAAGAATGATAGGTTGAAACAATATAAGCATGTTGTATGCGATAGCATTGAATTTTTTGATGCATTTTCCATCAATTGGATAGAAAGATCTAAGAACATCATGGCAGATTTTTTGGCTAATGTGGCCTTGAAAATGATGATCTAACGCTAGAAGGAGTATCTATTGTGGAAACTAAAACCAGGCCTGCCATTCCTGATAGTGTATATAATTGGCAAGTTTTTGAAAGTGATGAGGATATTCTCAATTTTATTCAATGTGTGGATAATTATGAAGGGCAAATCATTGACTGTAATAATTTGATAGAGATTATTGATGGGAAAGAAACTATATTTGGCAATGAAATTCTGCAATTACAGACAAATGAGATCCACAAAGGACTAACTCAATTAGAGGGATTATTTACTAACAATGATAGTCATATGTGTCAAATATCTACAGCCAAGTTGGATGAATTTGAGGAGATAAACCTGGGATCAGAGTATGATCCTAGGATTGTATATATTGGAAAGAAGTTGGCTCCTCATGTGAGGATAAATTTGATTAGTTTGCTGAAAAGATTCAAACATGTTTTTTCTTGGTCTTATGGAGACCTTAAGGCTTATAGGGAAGATCTCTTTCAACATGAAATCCCACTAAAAGATGATATTAAACCTTTTAGACAAACGTAGAGGCCAATTAATCCTTTGCTGGCCCCCAAAATGCAGCAAGAGCTAACGAAGCTCAAAGAGGTTGGGATAATAAATCCAATCAAACATTCTTCTTGGGTGTCCAATTTAGTCCCAGTCAAAAAGAAAAATGGAGACATCAGGCTGTGTGTTGATTTCAGGAACCTGAATGTAGCCTCATGAAAATATAATTATTCTTTACCAAACATGGAGGCAATGCTATAGAGGGTTACTGGCTATGATTTTCTATCCATGATGGATGGTTTTTCTGGTTATAACCAGGTGTTGGTTCAAGAATCTGAGCAATTCAAGACAACTTTCACTACCCCATGGGGTATATATGTTTATGTAAGAATGCCATTTGGCCTGAGAAATGCATAAACTACTTTCCAAAGAGCCATGGATGTGGCTTTTAAGGAGTTTATAAATATAATTATGGTGGTGTATCAAGATGATCTTACTGCATATTCCCAAAAGGCTGAGGATCATTGTAAGCATTTGGAAAAGATTTTTTCTAAAGCCTTGGAGTATGGGATTTCATTAAATCCAAAGAAGTGTCACTTTGTCGTGATAGAAGGTAAATTATTGGGGCATATAGTGTCCAAAGAAGGTATCATGATTGATCCTGAAAGGGTAGAAGCCATTAACAAGCTCTTGCCCCCCAAAAATATCAAAGGTGTTCAATCTTTCCTTGGGAAAGTAAACTTTGTGAGGAGGTTCATTGCAAACTTTGCTGAGATAGTAAAGCCCATTATTATATTGCTAAAGAAAAATGCTAAGTTTGAATGGGATAAGGATGCTCAGTCAGCTTTTAATGAGATAAAAGTAGTTATTTAGCAAGCACCTGTACTGAGATCTTCGGATTATGAAAAACCTTTTTCTATATTTTCTTTTGCTTCATTCCATACAATTGCTGCAGTACTTTTACAGAAGGATGATGAGGGTCTTGATCATCCTATAGCATTTTTTAGTAAATCTTTGCAAGCAACAAAACTTAATTATGAGATAATGGAAAAACAAGCATATGCATTGGTTAAAGCAATCAAGGCTTTTAGACCTTATCTAGTTTGTGCAAAGGTAATTGCTTATGTGCCACATGCTACAGTGAAAGATATATTGTCTCAGTCTGAAGTTACTGGAAAAAGATGTAGGTGGATCAACCAAATCCAAGAGTTTAATCTGGAAATTCAAGTCACCAAATTGGTAAGGGGTTTCGGTTTGGCTAAGCTAATGACTGACACAAACATGGAGTTGGCTCAAGTCAATGATGTACAAACAATAAATATGAACTTGACTAGTATAGAATTGCAGCCATGGTATACTGATATAGTGTTTTTGTGAAAAAATGGTAAATGTCCAGAGCATATGTCAGATAATAAAAAAAGGACTATGAAATTGCAGGCTCAAAGGTATGTCTTGATACGAGGTGATTTATTGTGGAAGAATAAAGATGGAATTTTGTTGCTCTGTCTGGATAAATCACAATCTGAAAGAGTTTTGAGTGAAATGCATAGTGGGGTATGTTGGGGGCATTATTCTGCCAAGACCACAGCTCACAAAATAATCAGAGTTGGATATTATTGGCCATGTCTTTTCAAGGATACTTAGATGTTTGTACAAAGATGTGAACCTTTCCAAAGGTTTTCCTCTAAGATGAAATTTTCAGGAGCTCTACCTTTAAATCCTATGACTATTGAAGCACCTTTTACCCAATGGGGTATTGATTTTATTGGAGAATTTATAGAAAAATACAGTGGAGGCCACAGTTGGATTCCTGTGGCTACAGACTACTTTACAAAAAGGATAGAAGCAATTCCATCCAAAAAGGCTACTAGCAAGGTAGTGATGGATTTCCTGATGGATAATATTCTGACAAAGTTTGGTATACCTGTGTGTGTGTAAATGGGTACCTGTCAGAATCAACACAAACACTCAATAGATCATTATATTAGTCCAAAAGGGTTATAAAAGCATGTAAACCCACTAAAACTGACCTATTGCCTTCTAACTAGGAGGAGTGTGATTAACAACATATTAGCCCTCAGAATATGCTATGAATCAGTGACGAATACAACCTAGCATGAAGGATTTTATAAAAAACAAGCTAAAAGACAATAAAACATGCAATCCAGCTCTAAAAGATGAAATAAGAACTATAAAGTAGCATGAGATAATAGGTGAAATATGAATCTAGAGTGAATTTAACAGCATAACAATGTATTTCTAATCTCAAGTGAAGGCTTATTTGCTCTCAAAACAGGCTTCTATTTATAGAAGAATGGGAGAGA
>MU226799.1:2489374-2547100 GCA_018584345.1 Thuja plicata | reverse complement strand
GTCAATCTGAGGGCCTTCATCACACACCTTTGCACTCCATGACTAGGGAGCTATGAGTTGATATTTGAGGCCTCATTCTTGAGCAACCTTGAATGGAATGATTCATAGAAGTGTGACACATTTTTAGCACACAATAGTGTTCAACGTTCTAGATGAAACAATTCTTACAGTACAACCGACAACAGAAGTCTGGCAGTTATTATTTGATGGATCATATACCAACCATGGTGCAGGAGTAGGAATAGTACTCATCACTCCATAAAATGATGCAATTCCTAAATATTTTTGGTTCAATTTTCCATGTACAAACAACATAGCTGAATGTGAAGCCCTGGTCATTGGATTGAAAACAACTATATAATGGAGAATAAAGAACTTGAGAGTTTACGATGATTCCTAGTTGGTTATCAGTCAAGTCAACAATAATTACATGACCAAAGATGAAAAATTGGTCCTATATAGAGAGTTGATGGACAAAATGCATGCTTCTTTTCATTACATTATATTTGAACACGTTCCATGGGTTCATAATAAAGCAGCAGATGTGATGACTACTATAGCATCTTTGATCGACATGCCAGGTAATGAAACCATATTCCAATTTCTGGTAGAACAATTGATGATACCAAAATATAAGGCTCCAATAACAGAGTTAGTGTGTATCCTTGTTGGTCTTGAGTCCCCTAGTACCATGATGTGTATACTTAACTACAAGACAATACCCCACCGCCCGACCTATCTAGAAATCAAAAGAAGTCCCTTATCCAACAAGCCTCTAGGTACACCCTTCTTGCTAATACTTTGTATAAAAGAAGTCTAGATGGAACACTTTTAAGATGCCTCACTTCCACAGAATCCCAGAGAGCCTTATACGAGGTACATGAAGGAAGTGGTGGGGCCCACATAGGTGGCAATAGTTTAGCAAAGAAGATCCTTGGGATGGGATACTATTGGCCGACTGTAGAGACAGATGCTCGTAAATATGTACAAAGGTGTCGACAATGTCACATACATGGAGATCTTATTCACGCACCAGCTCAAGACCTACACCCCATCACTTTAGTACGGTCTTTTTCAAAATGGGGATTTGACTTAGTGGGAAAGATTACACCCACTTCCTCTAATGGTCATAAATACATTATTGCAACAACAAAATACTTTACCAAATGGGTGGAAGCAATTCCTCTCATGTACATCATTGGTAAAAAGATTTCCATGTTTATACTGAATCACATCATTTGTCGGTATGAGATCCCTCAAACCATACTCACTGATCACGATACACCTTTTCAAAACCAATACATGTCGAAGATCTCTGTGAAAATTTCCAAATAAAACAAGGTTTCTCTTCATTCTAACATCCCCAGGGGAGTGGACAAGCTAAAGCCACTAACAAAACAATCCTGCAGATCTTGAAGAAAATAATCGATGAATTTGGTCGAGACTGACATTTGTAGCTCAACCCCGCATTATGGGAATACAAAAAAAACATGAGAATACCTATAGGAGCAACTCCCTTCTCCTTGGTATATGGATTAGAGGCGGTTCTACCCCTCGAAATTAAAATCCCATCCCTCAAAATATCACTGAAGAATATCATATCAGATGAAGACTACCGAGTTGCTAGACTTAGTGAACTAGAAATGTTAGATGAGAGATGCCAAAATGCACTGAATCAATTACAAGGCTATCAAAATTGCCTTAGAAGAAACTATCACAAGAAATTTGGGACATGTACCTTTGACGTAGGAGATCTCATCCTCATGGAAAATTAGAAGAATCAAGTAGAAAGAGTTAAACCAGGAAAGTTTAAGGATAATTGGATAGGACCATATGCCATCATCACATCATGCAACAATGGGGCATATCAACTAAAAACTCAAGAAGGAGACCAACTCCCAGGTTATATCAATAGCATGCACCTAAAAAGGTTCTATGCCTGAGGTCTCAAGGTCAAAAGAGCATATCTAAAGATCTTGAAAAATACAAAAAGAAAATGTATTATAAAAAGTTACCTTGGTGAAAACTTGGCCAATAGGCACCTTGGCGACAACAAAAAATACAAAAAAGAGAAAAAATTAAAGAGAAACAAAATCGCTCTCTCAGTGAAAACCTGGCAAACAGGCACTACTGGGTAGGTACCTTGGTGAAAACCTGGTAAACATGCACCAAGTGTTAAGGTCCCACTTCACCATCAATGAACTCCAAAAGATTAAAACTTGTGATCTTGCATGCAAGATTGAGTACCCAAGCTTATTACAGAAGCGCAATCCCCTTTGAGATATCATGCTTATCCATGACTTGTATTGGCTTTCCATACTAGGGGGAAATTCTAAAAAGTCCTGAAAAAATCTTAAAAAGTCCTGAAAAAATCTAAAAATCTTAAAAAGTCATCAAAAATCCTAAAAAGAGCAAAATGTCCTGAAGAAATCAATCATAAAAAATCAAATATTGCAAAATATTAGCAATAAATCATCTCTTTCATCAACAAGTGAATGACGATCAAACAATCAATCAAATGTCAAAACTACGAGCTTCACAAATCAATAATGGACTCATATGACTCAGCTTTATCAGCAATCCAATCTGTCATCAATAGAATGATTCAATCAATCGTCAGTCAAACTATCAATTATCTTAGGCAGTGACAGATATACTCAAAATCAAACATATTGGTCTTATACAAGTCATCCATTTCTAAAACTAGACTCATCCACAAATCAAACATAAAAAAATCAAACCAATCAAGGAACAGTAAACTGTTGACTAGGTCAGTCATGTCAGTCTGTTGTCAATTTATGTTTAGCGATTGTGTTCTTATGCTACTCAAGGATACCACCTAGTGATAAGAGTGGCTATAATAGATCATAATATTCTTTTCTTTGTTTTTTGTTTGTGGAGTGTTTCAATTCAATTATGGGGCAATGATGATTCAGGATAAATGCAATAGGAGCTGTCATGCATCTAGCAGCCATGCAGTTCCACGATCCAAGCTAAACCTTGGAAAAGAATTGAACATTCCTTATCTTTTACTGCTTGTTATCAAAGATTATAGCGGTATCCAGATGGTCAATATCTGGGTGCATTTACTCTCTTCCTTTTTATAATAAGGTGCAATGATGAATAAAATTGGAAAGTAAGACAACGACTTGGTTTCATCAATCATTCTTTTCCAAAATTAAAAACTCTCACTAACTTTCTTCTAAACTAACATGTGCATGTACTCAGACACATTGTGCATATTAGGTCTACATTCATTTATTGCATAAGAAAAGAAAAATAAAACATGTGCATAGTAGATTATATAATCAATGCATCCATCATTAATAACATCATAACTAACATAGGAATACATTCATCATCATCATATAGAGATTCACATTTTTAACAAATTAATGCTCATCTGACGCATTTTTTGCTTAATTTGTTGAGGGGGCATATAGTCCACCTGCTGTCACTAGGGCAGGTTGGGGCAGGATCAAAATCTGAAAAAATCTTTGATACAATGGGACAAGCCACATTGTATCAAAGAGGGGCAAATATAAACACCCTAAAATGGATAGACTTGCGACCTTACATTTAATTCCTAATTTTCCTCTATTAATTAATGGTTTTTTGATCATTAATTAATCATCTTATATCGTCTAAATCCAATCATCGAATCATTCAATCATTTCTCCAAAATTAATTAAATAATTAATTTTATTTAATTAATAAATCTTAATTAATTAATTAAACTCAATTTCCTAAAGTTTAAAACCAAATATTTAAACTTATTAATTTATTCTTCTAATTAAATTAAATTAATTTCACTCAAATATTCTATTTTAAATCAAAATAGAATAGAATTATCTCATGTTTGAGCATTTTAATTTCTAAAATTAAATAAATATTCAAATAAATCAACTCTCCAGTTCCAAGAGGTAACTCACAATCAACTTTTCAGTCCCAAGAGGTGACTCAAAAGCAACTCTTCAATTCCAAGAGGTAACTCCAAATCAACTCTTCAATTCCAAGAGGTGACTCAAAATCAACTCTTCAATTCCAAGAGGTAACTCACAAATCAATTCTTCAATTGACTAAACCATCCCCTCTTCTCTTCAGTTAAGAGGTGGAGTTTACTGATTGCTTCTCCAGTTCCTTTTGATCACATCCACCCATTCTCAAGTTTCTGGGATCGATCTCATCTGTCCAAATCATTTCCATATTCTATATAATCAATCCTTCTCAACCATTTGAAGAAGGTCTGGATTTTGAATCATTGTGCACAATTACTCTGCATGATTCTTGTACGAAGCATAAAGCGAAATCATTATCATATTGATCTCATTTTCTCAACATTCCCAAGTTATATAATGTCAATATCAATACTGAGCACCATCCACACATCATTTCAGAAGGAGTAGAGAGAAGTAATAGAAGCTTCAAGGATTGTGGTTTGCATTTGTTTGTTTTCCTCTCTAATGCTTGTTATTTTATTGTTCATAGGTTTGTTCTTAGTAGTTTGATTGATCTCTTTCATTGCAAATTGATGCTACTAACCCTCGTTTGAGTGTGCAGAATCAGATCCTATACAATGCTAAATGCAAACCAAAATTTACAAACAAAACTAGGGCATATCACCCGAACCACTTCTTCTGCATCTCTGCCTTTGACTCAATTTGTATGAAAATCCCACCCTTGGTGTCGACTTTGCCCTTTCTGTATTTCCT
This sequence comes from Thuja plicata, assembly GCA_018584345.1. Lineage (NCBI taxonomy): Eukaryota > Viridiplantae > Streptophyta > Pinopsida > Cupressales > Cupressaceae > Thuja > Thuja plicata. The sequence goes on along the minus strand of MU226799.1, from coordinate 2,542,388 downwards.
TCTTGGCTTGATGGCTCCAACCCCACCCTCCTCTGCCTGTAGCTTCGCCACTCAATTCTTTGGAGTCAACTTCATCATCCTCCGCCGCTCAGTGTCCATCTGGTCTATTTCCTCCTCAACATCCTACATATACAATAACAGGGTTTCACAGCCTCCCCTCACTTCAGCTATTTGTTTTTTCCTAGGCCATGAATAACTCTAGAGAATGAATGACTGGTATTCTCTGGACACACCCTCCACAAACCGCCACAGACTATCCCCTATCGCGATACCCACACCGGGCTCTGCTCTCCCCACCATTGGGATCGTTCTTCCTACCCACTCCGGCAAGACACACAGACACATAACCTTCAACGCCTCCTCACAATTGCCCAATTGAAGTGCCCAACCAAGAAACAAAGAGGAAATATCCAAGTCCATCCTTGGCCTAAGGTCAGTCTTCAAGTACTCTTCACCCAAAAACTGTGTTATACAACCCTAGAAATGATCATCATCAAACTTAAACACACCACGCAGCCTCCAGAAGGTGGCTTCACCTCTGAAACCTGACAATTGATTTGGAGAATTAAGAGAGAAATTAGCCTTCATTATGTGTTGTCATTTTCTCCAATCACCACAGTTGCTTTCATTGTAGAAACACCGGGCTTTAAACAAGTATTTGTTTCCCTTTCTAGAAACTTCCAAAAACTGCTCAAAATACCACTCTTCTTGATCCTGTGTTTGGAATGAGCGTATGGTGATGGTTTCGTCATCATCTTACGACTTTGGGCACATGGTGAAAGCCTTACATCATCAATAATTAATCTCTCCTTTAAAAATACAAAGTTCAAATTTAAAACAACTCAACTTTTAACTGCGACCACCTCCTAGTCGGTAAGGGCCAAGCTTATTCTAAACAACCCCCATCACTTAATGGTTGATCATGCAATTGCAATCCTCTAAAGTCTTCTAAAAACTCCTCATTAGTCTGGTCTAAAAATGTTACATCCACGTTTGATAATTTATTTGCTACCTCATTTTCCTCCCGCAAGACATGGGTTATCTTAAACTCAAAACCTTCTACCATCAACTTAATCATACAAATAGGTTTGTTCAAGTACCATGTTCTTGATTCCCCTTTTATTATTGCATTGACAATTACCTGTGAGTCTCCCTCAAAATGTAGTTTTCTCACCCCCATTTTCATTGCCCTTTCTACAACTATTGTAGAGGGGTAGGAGGTGGGGGATTGACCTCTTATTGATAATATATATTTTAAAAAATAATCTAAAATAATGTTGTGTATTTTATTCAACAGATTTAGCTATATATTTTATAGTAGTTTAAACTAATAAATCTCTTATTTAAAATTTAATTAATTTTGCTGTCATATAATTTTTTTTAAAGGTTGTAGGAAAATTAGTCTTAGAAAAAGTCCTATAAATTGAAAAAATCAAGAATAAAATTTAAATCTTTGAGAACAATTTATTCTCATAAAATTTAGCATTATTGATAGGTACATTATTCAAATATAAGATTTATATTTATCTTGTTATAATTATAAATTAAGATTTAAATTAAAAATTGTTCATTTTTTATAATTATTTAATAAATAATATTTTTAAAAGTAAATTAAAATTACGTTACACATTTTTTAATATATTTAATAATATATCTTATAGTAATTTAAATTAATATATTTCTTACCCGTTAATGGGTGTAAGAAGGTTGATCTTCAAAAGATAAGTAGAGATGAGGTGCGATGGGAAGCTCTAGAGCTATGATGAACCAAAGTTAATTTCGATGGAGCTGCTCAAGGTAACCCAGGGCCATCGAGTACGGGGTGCGTGACCAAAGATTTAAATGGTCATATCATAGCCACATAAAAAGAAGTGGCTAGGAATGGGTACGAATAATGAAGTTGAAGTTCAGGCAATTCTGTTGGGGGTAGAATTGACACAAAGACTACAAATTGCTAAGTTGCACTTGGAGGGTAATTTTGAAATAATTGTGAATGCCATTGCGACGGGAAATGTACACGCATGGTAGATATAGAAGGTGGTTGAAGTAATATGGAAAAAATATCCTCTTTTCAAAATTTCAAAATTTCCCATGTGTACAAGGAAGGGAAATCATTGGTGGACTCTTTGTCCAAATTGGGAGTCGATGTGGCGATGACATAGCAGGTATACTTTGGTGACGTCAGGGCTATCAAATTGAAAGGATTTGATGTGATATTTTGGGCTGGTGGATGCATTGAAGGGCAATGACAGACAACAAGTGTATTGAATAAAAAGGAAGGTGGCACAAGAAAATTTATTCACATTGATTTCACACATTCTCCTGAGCGAGCATTCAATGCGGGGAATGACATACATCCCATTTCAAGTGGTTCCAATGACATTTTGTACTTGGGAAGTGGGAAAGTAAGTGTTGTGTGTAGAGGTGAGGAAGATGAGTGAGATGGAAGCAAATTTTGCTTTCAATGCCCTAAAACAACATATGGCTTTCAAGGGGCTGGTGATAGAGGAACAATTGAAGATTGTCTTCTCTTCAACCCACCCTATTTTCATCAACATCATTTGGTCCCTATTGGAGGTGGAGTATGTCGTTTCACAGTTTTAGTGGAGGACAAAAACATACATTGCTGCACTATTTTGTGTCTGGGGTCTTCACTTCGAACAACAGAAGAAGTGAAACACATTGTAGAAAGATGCATGTTGCCATAATGGAGGATAGGCTTGATGAAATTCTGAATTACGTGGTGCCTGGTCGAGGGTTTGTTGCAGTACATGGAGATTGGCTAGGGGTTCCCGAGTTTCAGCTTTTGATGCGCCCATTTCTTTTCCATAGGGGTTTGAGGGACTTTGTCAAGAGGAAAAATGAAGCGAGGAGGGCTTGGGCACTATAGGTAGACTTTGTCTACGATTGGGAGCTCAAATTGGTGACAAGTTTACCCAGGAGGAGACGAATCTTGACCTTTTTTGGCTAAAATTGATAGGGGTATGAGAGGAAATGGAACTTCATAGGAAGGAGAGGCGAAGAGCTACATAGGGCCGTGGAGGTGGTGGAGAAAATGGTGCTCGAAGTCAGAACCGCAATGAAGGAGGGCAAGGAAGAATGAGGTATAGGGGTTGTGAACCCTACAAAGGTTGTGCTCGAGGATGTGGATTTAGGGTTGGTGGTGATGATGTGCTTTCTGGGACGACCGATGCTAATGGAGCTTCTCTTGTTCATGCGAGGCTTGGAGGTGGCATGTCCATGGGCGGTGAAACGTCGGGTGGCAGTGTTGTGGGTGAGATGGGCGGTTCATCGCTCCTCCTGCTCTCTGCCACCTCTTTTTCCTGAAAAATTTCATGTCTGGTTGGGTGTGTAGATAGGTTCAGTCAGGTCGACCAAATATAAATTTTGTTTTGTAATAGTGTAGTGATGAAGGTCTGGTTTGGGAGTTTTTGGTACAATAATGTCTCCCAATCGCATGTATATGGGGCACTATGGTATTACCGGGTGGTCAAATTTTTGGTGCTATTGAGTAGTGAGTGCAGATTTTAGGGTAGTGCTGTGAAAAAATTTATCTCAAAAATTGTAATGACACTTTGTTATTAATAATAAAATAATCTTTTACTGATAAAAAATAAGATAAAATTTGTTATTTAAAAATTAATTTTATTTTATTATCAAATGATTTTTTAAAAAGTTACAAGAAAAATAGATCTTAGAAAAAGTCCTACACATTGGGAAAATGGAATATAATTTAGATCTATTTATAGGACTTTATGGATGCCCGGACATAACATACCTTCCAAATTTTCTTTTCACCATTGTTTTTCTGATCTTAAATTCATAACGATAATTTTTTAACCGATCTTGCCTTACAAAAAATGTCGAGAAAACAAAGCCTTTTTAAAGAAAAAAAGAACACACAGTCTAATCAAATGAAACTAATAATCACAAACGAAGTCCTCCTTACACTTCGTACTCGCAATATCCTTTGATAGATAGATAGATAAAATTTTTACGTCCACGAGGCTAAACATAGCTTATGGGACAATAAGGCAACCTAGGCAGACTTCAGTAACTCGGTTCTTTTCTTGTGTAAGCTGATGATGAGCCCACCTAATTTCTCAATGTACTCCTTGCTGAATAGGTTATGCCAAGAGCTATCCAATATAGTATCCACAAATTTATCCCTGCTATTCTTGTAGGCTTCATTTTCTAAAATAAAGTGATGTTCTGTTCCCACTTTCTCAAAATTACAAAACATGCAAATTCTCTCTTCCCAAGCCTCCTTTGACCTCTTCCAATGAGAATTGGTTCTTAGCTAGACAATAAGAATTTTAGCTTTCCAAGAAATGTTAGTGCCTATATACATTTTTGGAGTTGATCACATGCGGAATTGATGCTCTCATTCCACCAAAACTAGGTTTATCTAATGTTAGTCGATCGAGGAGCAAGTTTTTTGAATGTTTGATCTGTTACTTTCTAATTTTGCCAAGAGTATCGTCGGCTTTTTGCTCATTCGAGACAAACGATTTCTTCTGATTCGTGGGTTCTCGAAGCATTAACGTGCCTGATCTTTTATTCCCTTCGTGACTTCTCCTTAGTTCCAACTTTCATGAATTTCTGCTTCCACTCGTGCATGCTCAACCGTTCGAAATGACGATTGTAGGCCCTAAAATCGATTCTGAACCCCAATCATGCCCTAATTGTTCTAATCTCTATGGTTTCGAAGTTCGGTTGTTCAAATTACAGGAGTGTGCCCTAAACCACACCTTTCTTTTATAACATTATGCTCTAGGTAATATTGAAGTCTTTTTCTTACAATTAAGACTTCTAATTCAAAGCTTAGGGTTTCGCTGTGCATCAGTATGAGTTCGTTGTTTCTAGGGTGTCAATGATCCCATTTTAGGGTTTCAAAATCTTTGCCAATATTACCATTGCCATACTCAAAAAGTAGAAAGAACGGTCTTGCCCATAATGCAAAGATTCAGTTTTAATGATGCTTACCTGTTATTCCTGGGCAGGCCCTTTGACAAATTCGGACCCTGAAAGTAATTGTGGAAATGATTCTTAATCTTTGGAAAATTCTGTGTCTCAGGAGCTCCTATTTCGATTCTTACTTCACAATCATTCATTCTGCATATGAGGGCACGATTATAAAGAGTTCGGACTTTGATTCAAGCTTTGAAGGATCGGTCTTTTAAACACGTTGAGGACGTTTCGAGGCACATACCACCTCGAGAGGCGACTGAAGAAAAACTGAAAAAAAAAAACAACTCATGTGATGCATTAAAAACCGGCGTGAGACATTACATTCGGGCGGGAGATTTCTCACAAATGATTGCCTGTCAGCTAATTATGTAACCTGCAAGATCACAATTTCATTAAAACACAAGGAGGGTACTTCAAGTTAGATCTGCCAGGAAAAATACGAAGAAGAAGCAAGTGACGATGCCTCCAGCATTAGCAATGGACAGGCACATTTGCGACATACGCATCCTGCTTCTCTTTGCAGCCGCGCTCTTCATTGTCATACAGGTAATTACTTGCCTTTCCCCTTACACATTTACAGATCACTGCTACTCAACCTAAAATTAAGCACAATATGTTAAATTATAAAGAAAAAGGACCCAAATCTAGGGCTGTCTGATTCTTGTTTCTTGACATTTAGGTCAAACATATGTTGCCAGTTTTATGTTGATGGCTGTATGTGGCTATGTTGTGTAGTAGAGAACTTATGCAATTAAGCAGACTGCCAATGGAGTTACCTGAATTTCTAATAGAAATCACCAAGGTCTATTTTTCATAGGTGTCTTTTTTGAGCTTTGAATTTCCGTAATTTGAATTGCTCATGGATTTTGCTGGCTGTTGGAATATATATAGGAGTCCCACTTAGGGTTTAGCGTACTTATGGAGGATGCAGTTCTGCTGCCTCCTTATCATGTATTTCATCCTTCACTCGTCAAGGGGATGGTTGGTTGGATTAAAGCATTAAAGGATTCCTTATTAATTAATTGCGCCTATATTAAGAATAATAGCAAGAGTGAAAATATATATCAGAAACAATATATTAATTAATTATTATTCCAAAGTATTATTAAATTGAAGACATGACGAACAAATCAACAAGATAAGATTCTATGTATTATGCCTCATACCAAGCACCTTATAAATATCTCAGTCTGTTGACTTTCTCACTTATTAATCCTGAAATCGGATGATTGATTTCCCTATATTCTTTTATTGTCTTTTTTTTGCTCCTCTCCTTTGAGTACCAATTGGCAAAATATATCCCTCAATTGGTCTTGGAGGGTCTCTTCTTTCCATACCCATGTCCTCCTTCTTAAAGGCGGTGTATCTTATTTTGTGATTGTTACCTCTTATCTCATTCAGTTGCTGCCTTGTCACTTTCATGCATGGCTTAAGGGTTAAAATGATGCCTAATTTATTCTTCCTTAGACAATGAGTCATTAAAATTTATTTCCTTGTTACCCAAGTTAGATTAGGGAATTATGAAGTCTTTGAAAGACGATTTCCTTTGATTAAGGTGTTAGTATTGACTGTTATCAAGGTGGGGCATGAGACCTTTTGACTTAGTAAATAGCTACCTTCGTTCCCCTTAATCACGTGTCTCTTTATCTTATGTGGCTATTGGGGGAAAGCTGGGTTTAATGAATAATTAATACTCCAAACTAGCCGATTAAGAGAGTTTTGAGCAAGGGAGAAGTGTGATGGCTTGACCAGTGATGCACCATCTGATTTAATTTATTTATATTTCTCTTATGGTTGGGTGAGATAGTAACCATAAAGGAGGCATGACAACTACAGTTTGCTGATAATGTATGTCCTATGGCTGATGGCTTAGATGTTAGAAAATTGTGAAGTCTTATTAATTAAGTTAATTTTCTAAATCCATTTATTTGTTCTGTTCTGACAGCGAGTACTGTTATTATATTCATTATGACCTGATTGGGGTCATGCCATTAAATAAGTATTAAGTACAACACACTAAAGAAACATAAAAATGGCAATATAGTAAATGTATTGTTATTGTACTCATTGTGATGACTTTAGGGGTCCCATGTAAGAATAATTGGTTGAGAATGACAACCTCCCTAAGAAAAAAAGCCAAACAAATATTATTTGGGCAGTGGAAAAAACTGTGCAAGATATTGACCGTGGCGTCTCCCTTGAATATCATAGTAAGTATGGCACTTGAAAATAAAACTCTCTCGAGTCTCTATCTCTTAGAGGGGTCAAGGACATTGAATTGTGTTGCATTGTGGAATATGTTGGTTAGTCTGAATTTGTAATTGGGGAGTGTGCAGTCTTGATTTGATAAGTGGAATCCTTGTGATTTGTGATAAATGATGTTGGATATGTTTAGGGTGAATAATCATGCCAACTAAAATCCTTGAGTAATGTGTTAGAAAACCAACTTGGTGCTAAGCAACTTTAGAGGAAATGCCCAAGTGAGACTTGAATGTATCATCAATATGTATCCTATTGGATAGTCTTGTTCTTGATCTTCTTTGACAAAAGAAGATGAGGAGGGGCATCTAAGTTGTCTTTGAATGGAAGAAGATGATTAATAGACATGTAAATAGATTGGAGTAATTTGGTCTCAAGATACCAACAATGATGATGCTTAATATGGCTTAGAGATGCAATTGTCATGAACAATGGGTCATATATGGAAATGTCTCCTAGCTTGAGTTTGAGTAGTTACTTAAGGATTGAATTGTGAACAAAAAAAGCGTAAGCCTAAAAGTACTCTTAGGTGAATGGATCGTGCGACAAATGTGGCTTGAACAAATTTTAGGTTGAAGCATGATGAGTAATCTAGTTGCAATGAATCATATGCTGCAGCATGCGATTATGGATTTGTTAATTATGAGCCCACTTGGTAACTCCCAAACTAGTGCCTTGAACTTTTGAACTATATATAATTGTAGGTCTAATGACTACATCAAAGAGTCTTATTTTCCAAGGGACATCCTAGAAATGCATTTCAAAAGTTTGGGGCTTTAGGATTAGATGTGAGGCATATCCCTTGCTTGACATGAGTGGCATGCGAAATTTCAATTGAAAGATGGTCTTGAAGGTTAGTCATTTGGACTCAAAAAGTACAATCAACTATAAAAATAAGTATAATAGTGAAAAGAAACCTTGATTTTTAAAACCAAAAAAAGACAAAAGTACATAGAGAGGTAAATAGGGGAAGATGGGTTAAACCTAAAGTGGGTAAACCTTGAGCCATAAGACCTAGTTCAAACATAAATAGCCTATACTAAGTGGAACGCTCCTAGATTGTCCCCTTAAATAGAAGGCCAAGGAACCTCTTATAGTAGAGAAAATACTAGTAATTTGTGCTTATCATCATATGAGGTAGTTTGTGGAGACGAAGACCCTTGATATGGAAAAAAGGAACATGCCAAGTTGAATGAGACTGAGGGTATTGGGAACTTTTCTAGTAAAAGTAAAAGAGGAACTATGTTTTACTCATCTCTATTACTTTGGGCATGGATCGATTGTATCTTGGGACACTTAATGACTTAAGCTAACTCTAGGGGTATAGTATATGGATCCATGTATAAAAATAACTTCTTCAAGAAAAAGATCTAGGCATTTTTAATAAGTGTACTAAAAGAAGGTCAATAAATAACTCATCAAGTATATGCAGATAGGGGGATCTTCCTCAAATCTCATAGCATATAGGGTGCCTAAAAAAGTTCTCTTTAGTCCCAACCCTTCAAAGGAAGGAAGGCAAAAAAATTCCCTACTTTCAAATATATGCTAGTTAGATAATGCATAGTAAATGTGAGCACCCTCGGGTAATCAAGGGTAATTCTCAAGCTCGGTGACTAGTCATGCTCATTATAGTTAGCTTGAATGATGACGCTATTGCACCCTTGTAGTTTTTGAAGGATTTTTTTTTTGATTAGGCCCAACCAAGGTTTTAGGTTTAAACAAGGACAACCTTGTTTAGTGTTGAATGGTGGAAGCTTTACATTATTTAATCTTGAAATTATTTTCTTCATTCATTTAAGAGCAAGAACGAACAATAGAATGATCAACAATAAGAGTAGATGCAAGAACAAACAATAGAATAAAGATTTGTGATAACAAAAACAAGGAAGGACAACTTCCAACTTTCAATAAGCAAAAAATGATATAATAAAGAAGTGTGGTAGTTAGGTGGCTATGCCATATATTTGGCTGATCAAGGGACAATTGCTAGATAGATGTGGTACAAAAACACAACTAAAGATGTTTAAGTGGCAATGCTATTAAGATTGCACGATTGAACTTCGTTTGATAGGCAAAGAATCCATTAAACAATGATTGTAAGAAGCTTAAGTGGCCAATGCAAGCAAGTTATGTAATGGTAAGGTGAAAGCTAGGGAATGCATTTAGAATTGCATGACTTAAGAAACACAACCCAAGATTGGATGTCTTAAGTCACAACCCGACTATATGAGGAGAAAAATGACATCATACCCATGTTAAGTGACAATGCTTATCTAATTGCATGACATAAGGAGAGCAATAGGGTTTAGGATGGTAAATTGCATTGCTAGATTGTGTGTCAAGCTATAAAGGCAATAAATTATGACCACCTTATGTCAATCAGTCTTGCTTTAAAGCATAAGTCTTGTTGGTCTCGCCACAACTAATTTGCATGCATTGGTTGTAGAAGAGAATGCAATCACGATCCACCAAATTTTTAAGACAAGGACTATAAGGATCTAAATGGATTTTTTTGAGGTCATTTTAGGGGATAAATATATAAAAAATAGTGAATTTTATAAAATATTGGGAAATTTCAAGTATTCACATAGAACATTGATAAGGCATTCGTCATATTATTGTAGATTCTTAATGCACAATATTAGAGTTGATTTTGAGAGTTGAACAAATTGACAAGCGTGTATAGGATATAAAATTAAAATATACAACAAAATGCACAAAAGTTGCAAGATTGAATTGCAAAATGACAAGAAAACATAGAAAGCATAATGATACCCTTAATAGACATCTACTAACATTGCGTCAAAACTAGTTTGACTCTAAGTCATTGCCATTGTGAGGGATTGCCTTTTCTAATGGACTTGCAAGCAATTGCTCTTGTGCCTCCTCATCAATCTAGGTGGCCACTTCAGGATCGAGATCCCACCATAAAGATAGAGTCTATTGATACTTTGAAGATTGATGATCTTGAAGTCACAAAACACTATGTACAACCACTAGCTTCTCTGCTTATCTAGAGGTAAGTCTATTCCTCTTGATGGTGTGGATGAAGTTGTATGTGGATCAATTTCTCATTGCAATAGAGGAATTAACAACTTGTGAAGGGAGGTGAATGGAAACCATCCTCAACTCTGGTGTATTTTTGTCGTACCATGTCCACCGTCTAATAGGATTAGTTTGATCTAATGTAGCTCTATCTATTTTTTTGGTTTGCTAAATGTTAAGACTGCCCAGGTTTGCAAAGGAAAGCCATTTGTGCAAAGTATAGTCAACTCTTTACTCGAAGACATTTTTAAGGGCTTTCATTAACCTTTTTTTTTACCTCTTTGTCATCACAAGGAGGCAACCTCTTAGGCTTGGGTACATACTGTTTGGAATTTAGAGGAAATGTTTCCATATGAAGTAGGTTGTTCATATTGTTCCACCATCACATAGCAAGCTTCATATTGTTCCACCACCACATCGCTATAGGCTTGCTATGCTGCTCATATTATTCCAAATTAAGATCCCTATCACAAATTGCTTGTTTCATTTGCCCAAGCATGTTGTCTAATTTCTCATAAATCTATCCAACCCTATGAGAGTCCATATCGGCATATCTAATGATATCTACAATAATTGAGATGAAGGAGCAAACATATTTGCAAACAAAAATTTCAAAAAAGACAAGTTAGGAAATTAGAAACAATAAAAACAGAAATATAATAATAAAATCATCAATTTATTAAAAATCAGCAATTTCTTACCTCATTGTAGACCACCAATTGTCATTAAGGATCTTTTGTTTGGTAGAATTCCTTTAGCATTGCTTATAACAGGTTGGCATACCTTGTCTACATAGGTTTGAGGAATTCCTTCTTGTCCTGAAGAGGGCAAGTGAAGTTTGCTGGTTGCAAATGAACATCTAAATATCTCTAGCTTTTGCCACCACTTGTTGCACCCTATTTATCTTCTCCGTGTCTTCCAATGCATAGTTTAACACATCAACACAAGATGGGGTCCAAAAGATGTGCTTGTAAGCACCTTCCACCATCATAATGACTAATTAATTTGTACACGTGCTGAATTAGTGACCACCTGCACATTTGAGGCCCCAACCTTCTCTATGGCTGCTCTCAAGATATGAAATAGGGAGCTTGCATCCATGCACTTCCTAGATTAATTAAGAGCTCTAAGAGAGTAAGAGTCAACTGAACATGTGATTATGATGTTGGGGAGTGGTCGATGTCTAATATCTGTCCACCCATCCATGGCAATAGAACAGCTTGTCCTAATCCAAGTTTGCCTCATGTTCTCCACCAAACTTTCCTTAGAATATTCTTTGTTAAGGAGAATGGTGCCTATGACATGTACTCCATGGTGGGGGGGGGGGTGAGGGTGAACGAGGGACCAATAGAAGCTATATCTTTGAACACCTGTTTGAAGGAAATGGGCATAAAAAATGGTAATGGAAGGCTTTGCCACATCCTATGATTGCATATGTAAAATGCCTGCAGCTAGCCCTATCTTCTCACTAGCACTAGTCTTTCTTTTTCCTCCTATAGAAATATCACCTCTACCACTAGGAACTATGGAGGGCATAGGCATAGCTGATTGCGCAGATTATGTTTGCACTGGCACAGTCTTAGATTTCGATTCTATTTCCATATGCAATCTATGAACCTCTATCTTCTAATCCTCTATATTTGAACACATCTTAATTCCATGTCTTGTAAAGCCCAATAGATGAGAATATACCTTGGTGGAACTCCCTCTATAATTTGTTTTGAAAATGTGACACAACCAAACTCTACTACCTTCTGAACTTTACTTTTTGTTTTTGTCAAGGGCTATCACAAATTGGAAAAGAGGTTTTTCAGAATTGAAAGGAACCTTTGTAAAAGGTTTCAAAATGGTAGAAGGGCACTCAAATGGGTTTTGTGGCTGTTTTCCTTCACCACAAGACTCCCACACCTTGATGAACCCCAACTTCAGGCTGAAATGCTCACATTTCTTTCTTTCATTTCATGTTCACTACTCTCAATGTTGCTGCTCATGTTGTTTTGTGAAACAATAATGCAAGTGCAAATTGAAAAGTGAAAAAGAAGAAGAAATCATACATTTTTTTTCCTTAAGGCCCCGTTTGGTTAGGGAATTGGAATTGGACTCAAAACCTGATTATCTCAAAATAGGGTTTTGAAATTCCGGTTTTGCATCTTCCGAATATAGTTTGGACCGTTTGGTTGACCGGGAAGATGAATGAGTCAATCCATCTTCTGAATACCCTATTTGAAAATTTTGCAAAATCCCTCTGTGGTTTCATATTTTACATTGGCTACTGGATACACACAGATTTGCAAAATGACATGTTAAAAGATTTTAAAGAAAATACAAGGCACATGAACCAGTATATGCACAGACCGAGAGGATTCTGGTAGAGGTTGTGGATTTAGATTTTCACCTGCCAATAGCATTTGCTTGAAAGTTGTACGCCCCTTTTCAACAAATCCCTTGTGCAGATTCCATTTTTGCGTTGATGGATGTCTTGTAACTTGTTCCAGAGCTTCCCTTTTGTCGTGCACAAGTTGGGAGGAGGATGGCAAAGGTTGTCGAATCTGGCTTAATGCCTGCCAATTGAAAGTTTTATTTTCACAGGCAACAAAAACACTGCTCAAAACACAGCTCACACACAAAACCCTAAAATCTTTAGCAGCAGCATTAGGGCACAAGGTTACACCTACAAGAGAACATAATTTTTGAGAATGAAAACGAAAACAAAGAAAAAGAGGACAAACCAAATGCAAAAGTGATGAGAAGGGCGTCCCTGTTTTCTACACATTTTACCTTGTCTGTGGGCATGTTAACATTTCCAGAATAAAAATCATGCGTTGCGCTTCGGAATGTCTCGTTGAGGGAGCACTTTGTGCAGAAATGGTTGGAGGCTGAGTTGCAATCAGAATCCTCTCGGTCTGTGCATATACGCTAACCCATGGACCCGACCAAATTATAAAATGGGGTTAAAATAAATATAAAACCAGGTTTTGAAATCGTATTCCACCTATTTTGGTGGAAGTTGGAAACCCTCATTTTAGCCCGAAATTGGAAGATGGAAACTATATTCGCGTTATTGTTTTAACACACCAAACAACGGATTTGAATCCAAAACCTGGTTTTGGGCATCAAAATCCAATTCCACCCCTCAACCAAATGGGGCCTAAATCTTTAAAAAAATCAGAAAAAAAGAAAATGGAAGACTCACTTACCTCTTCCACTTCTCTTGCTATCTTACTCCTCACTCCTCACTAATGGTGATCTCTCTAGTAGCACCTTCAAACCCTGCTTAGAATGATTTTTTACTTTTGATCGAGTTGCAATTTTTTTTTGGCATGTAAAAATGTGCTAGAATGAGTGAGGGAGGCTTCTTTTGTTCATTTAGGGCTAAATGTGGTGTGGGTGCCCACAAAGAGAAGATTAAAATATTTTTTTTTGCCTTGGGCCTTATTAAATGGCTTGGGTGACTAAGGCATTTAAAACAAATTGGGGATCGCTCACGGGTGTTTTTGAGGCATCCTTGCATTGACGAAATGTCCTTGGTACAAGAACAACTATAACAACTTAGGGAAATGTCCTCGAGGAACATAAGAGTAGTAGTATTCTTTGGCATGAAAGATACAATCATTTGAACCAGAGCCAACTTAGTTTAAGGTTTGTCTACTATCTAAGAAAAATATGATATGTTTACACCGTAGGCGTTCCTTCTTTGAAACCCACGATCTGTTTTTCATGATCAAGGGTTGAGTTAAGTCCATGATGGTTGGACAACGATCCAGTTAATCCTAATCGTTTGTTTTTGATGTTGCAAAAATTCCATTTTTACATGGATTTGCCACCATTCAATTTCTTTCATGTCATATGCACTTGCTTGAGAGTCTTTGAATATAAAGTGGGATCACCACTATTCATGAAGTAAAGTGGGACCACCACTATTCATGTAGTTTTATAATTTTACCGTCTACCCTGATGTGTCAATCTTATAGTCATACTTACCAACATAATTATGAAAATTGTGCCCTTCAGGTCTCCGGCCAATAATGATAAGGATAATCTAAATAGTATATATTAATATATTAGTTTTATCAATGATATTATAGTACTAATAATATAACTAAATAAAAACCATATTTCTTATTATTAATATTTTATTTATGTTATTATTATTAGATTTATGTTAGTATTGCCTATATCATTTAATAGTAATATGATATTAATATATTATTATAATTTCATATTATTTATATTTTATTATATATTATATTATTTATACTATATCATTATTCTATTCTATTCTATTATATCGTATTTCTATTATTATTATTTATATTATGTTTATTATTTCCTAAAATTAGATTATCATTTATTTTTTATTGTTGTTACATATTTGATACACTAGTATATATTATTATATTATCTTAAAATTATTTCTTTATATTTGATTTTTTTTATTATATATTTAACATATTAGTGTTATATTTATATCATTTAAATTATACTATTGTTATATTGTATCATATTATAGATTTATATTTTTATAGAGACATAAGGAAAGAATGACGAGGATAGGGATAGGAAGTGATATAGAGAGAGAGAGGGGGGATGGAATATATAAATATATAAAGAAGAGAGAATGAGAGAGGGTGAGATATACAAATAAAGATAGAGGTAGAAAGTGATATATAGAGAGAGGTAGAGAAGGGGAGATATATAGGGATAGAGAGGGATGGAGAGATAACAAGATAGAGATAGAGATAGAAATAGAGGGAGAGATGAGGAAAGAAATATGGAGATGTAGAGATTTAAAGGTATAGGAAGGGGGTGATGGAGAGAGATGGATGGATAGAGAAAGGGATGTGTAGATAGATATGGACGGGGGAGAGGAAGATAGAGATAGAGATGAATATATAGTGAAAGGATGGGAGAAAAATAGATAGAGAGATAGAGATAGATCGAGAGGTAAATATAGAAACAGATCTAGGGAGATACAAAGGGAGACATAGAGAGGGATAGATAGAGAGGAAGAGATAGAAAGAGATATAGATGGTGAGGTAGATTGATAGAGAGATTAGGAGATATATAGAGAGGATGAGAGGGAGAGAGATGGACAAAGGGACAAATACTTAGTTGACCTTCCATACCTCTACGACGTACCCATTGCACACTAAGGTGCGATTGCTAGTTATAGGTTGTTTGGTTGATAAGCATAATTAGAAGCCTTTACCTTCTGAAGGAGGATGGTGTGGTAAGGGGCTCTTAGATCTTATTCATGTATATCTATACAAGCCATCTTAGAAATGTTCCACCACCCTTGGCACGGGGTGTTTTCTGTTGTTGGTCAATGTGGAAGATGTGTGGGTCTACTTGAAGAATAAGTAATTATTTTGGTGTATTTGTAAATGTAAGGTGTTGGTGGAAAAGCACATAAGGCCTTAGATGAAGACCCTAAGCCCTCACAATTGAGGTGAGTTCACTTCCACACAGTTGAAGTATTTATATGGTAAGGAAGGTATTTAGCACTAGTTGACCACGATATACTCCATAGTAGAATGGGGTGTGGAATAACACTATCATGGAGATGTTACAATGCGTGATGCATATTATAAATGTGGTATACATGCATTGTGGAAAAGCCATGATCACAATAGCTTATCTCCTAGACAAGAGTCCTTGCAAAGCCTTGCAATATATTGCACTGGAAGAAGCTTGGTCCAGTATAAACTTGAGGTACAACTTTGTGTGTGTTTGGTTTAGCCACATAAACTTTGCTTCCTAATAGGAATAACACTAAACTAGATTCTAAGAGTATTAGATATTTCTTTGTTGCGAATAGTGATTGATAGAAGGTCTATAGGCTCATTGATGTTACTACAAATTAATAGTAAATTGAGATGTCGATGTGAAGGAAAGAAAGCCACTCTTTGCTTCTATTTAGTAGGTGATCAGTGAAGATCCAAAACCTTGTAGTTGGCCTTGTACTCTAGTGCATTGATTTTTGGTTGATCCTTGTAGAAAGTGTGCATAAGCATGAGCTGCCTCAATTAGATGCACAACTTCTAATGGCAGGGAATAAATTTTGGGTTCAACAATAGTGTGTTTTTATGCTCTTTCATCAACTCTTTTTTATGTGCTTGAGCCACATTCGTATTTAGATGAACGAGGACAACGTAAATGAGAATTTTCCATGAAGGTTGAGTATGATGCCTTGTTTACAAATTATACGTGGGAGTTGGTCCTAGAGATTTTTGCTTCTACTGCTAAAATGATCACATTTTGGTTGCTTCTCTCTCTATAGTAGTTCAATTTGAGTGGAAGGTGTATTATATGGATGTTAAGAGCGCCTTCTTTAATAGAGATTTGGACAAGGAGTTTTACATGGTGCAGCCTGAGGGTTCTCAGGTATCTGGTTATTATCAGCAAGTCTACAAGCTGATTAAGTCTTTGTATGAGCTCAAGTAGGCTTTACCATTTGTTGATTTAATGACTAAATCTCTTGGTCCTCGTATGGGGTTATTAAATAATAAATATGAGATTCTATAAACATGATAGTGGTTGTTTAAACATGTTAATCAAAGATTCCCATTCACATTCTTGTTATAACTGATTTATAATCCCCACTTTGATATATTAAGCAAACGGGTCTGCACACATTGTACTAATGCTCACTGCCCTCTCATTGTCATTTCTTCATTTGATCCTTACCAACGTTGCTGATCCTTGTAGAGCCTCCCAAAGAGAAAACAAAAAAAAAACTTTTCTGTTCTTTATTTTTTTCATGTCAAACACTCCATTTCAATGTAGAAATTATGAATCAAGCATCCATCTCTCTTTGATGATGGTCATCTATTTCAATGAGTTGCAAATAGTGTTTTTTCCATTGATGGGAACTATTCAAGAGATTTTATACTTTGTTTTTCACAAGAACTCACCATTATGTCCAAGAATCCAACTGTTAACATCATTTGAGAGCATAACGCAGGGTGACTTGTGGCGATGATGTCAATAGGATAGGCTAGTTGTTTGGCCGGACTGAGCTGCACTAGTTCCAGAAGGTAGGCATGGGTTGTTGTGTCTGATGTAGATGCCGGTGTAATAAATGGTTCCTATTTTGTTCAATAATTTACTCAATAGCTTTCAAAATCTTGATGCTTTTGAAAAATCCCACTAATATGCCTTTATTTTTGGTTTTCAATTAAAACCATGTTGCTGGTTTTGCATTGGGGTTTGGGATTTGGCTTCATTTATTCTCTGATGGTTTTCCACATGTTTGGTATGGCTGGGTTTTTCCAGATTATATATTGAATGCAAAATTGAGAACATAGTTGATAATTGACAAGGCAACGCCACTTGTCAAATTATAAATGTTAAAGATAAAACAAAATGATTTATATCGTAGCAGCATTATTTGAACTCAGGTTTGACTTAGCAACTTATAAGTACATATGGAATTGAATTACCTGGGGATCTAATTGGAAAAAACTCAAGGAAAAATGCCACTTTTCTGTTTGGTGCAGCCTTAAACAGATCTTATTTTTTGCTTTGGAATAGTAGAACAGGATCAAGTGCCAGTGGCCCCCTAGTGTGGACTAAGGGCAGTACCCTTGGTGTGTTCCCTGTTGTGATATAGGGCAGGGTTTAGTGGTGGAGCACCTACTACCAAGCCCAAATAAAGGCCTTTGAGTTTGTAGGGACCTTCATGGCACATGCCAATTTTCTTAGGTATACTGCTTTTATCTAAGCTCCAAATTCTTCAAAACTGCACTTTTAGGGTTAGGTTTTATTTCATTTTTAACTTATTTTAAAAAAATATGTCCTGTCTGGTTTCACTTGGGTTTTCCCTAGATTTGCCTAGGGAGCTTCCTTGAGCCTGGCTGTTCACCCCGGGTATGTCTTGATGTACTCTGGCTGAATGGGCAGGCATGGGGATGGATCCTACCTGGGTCCAAGTGGGCTTCAGACTGGGATCAGAACTCAGTCTGAACCAGTCTGGGTTTGGAAGTTGCTCAAATAGAATCTAGTATGATAGCCCGAAATCTTTCATGATAGATGGACTTTTATCAACTTTTAATATTATTTCTATTTACCACTCTTATATGATATCTGATGTTAGAAACTTGAAAACTGGTGCTTTCATATTCCATGAATTAAAAAATAAACTTGTTTGTTTTTCCTTCCAAAGAATGCCTCTCACCTATTTTGGACTCGGGTTTTTTTGATCTTCTCCTTGAAAGGTTCTCCTCCCTTCATAGATGCACTAGGTTTAGGCTCTGACTAGTGTTGGATTCTGACCTCATACTCCCTTTAAATAATTTTTGATACCATAAAGGATATGTGCATTTGAACTAAAAAAAAAAGAAACAATATTTTGTCTAAGCACTTTTTTGTCTTGGACTCTGACCTCACATTTCCTATAAAACTTTCAGATACCATAAAGGAAATCTACATTTGAATTAAACAAAATAAACACTGTAACTTAAACATAATACTCTTTCTGCACACTTTTGTCTTGGACTTTGAGCTTGTACTTTCTTCAATACTTACTGATACGATAAAGGAAATGTGCATTTAAATTAAACAAAAGAACATAATTTTGTAGTCAAAATAATTTTTCTATTGAGGAGGATTATTTTTTGGAAGTTCAATAGCTATTTATACAAAATTGATGATGACATCATTACCAACATTGCATTAAATGATTGGAGCCAACCCAGAAAAGGCATATTGTGAAAGTTTCCAGATTGATGTGTCAGTGTCTTCCTTCTTTCTGGTACTCACATCGCTTAGAGATGCTTGTGTGTTTTATGTTGCTCTACTGTCTTGTGACCTTGCCTTGTGGTTATTATCAATACATGTGAGGGGTAAATAATTAATCTATAAAATAACACAAACTGATGACTTAAATAAGCATGGTTAGAAATCCTTCAAAAACAAAAATCAACAGGTATTGCACATTTCATTTATTATTCTTTCTTTTAAAATGCTTTTCTTGAGAATGGTGTTCCACTACAGTTTCGTTTATCAACTTGCAAACTGGTTTTGATATGTATGATGTAAAATGCCTTTCTTGATAGTGGTGTTCCACTCAGTTTCATTTATCAGCTTGCAAACTGGTTTTGATTTGTATGATGCATTCTATGTAATAATTACTATTACTTGCCTATAGTATGGATGAATGTAGTCAGGAAAAGTGGAACTTATAATTGTATTGATACCTATGTTGGAAAAGTGATTGGTTATTGCAGTGACATTGATAGCTATAAGATATCAGTTTTATGTATTAATTTGTTTGTTGTGTGTTTCTGAACTTTGCAGATGCGACTTTTTGCAACACAGTCTGAGTATGCAGATCATCTTGCAGCTGCAGTATGTTTCAAGATTCCTTAAACATTGTATATTTATGAGGGGGAAAAGAAAAGGACTGTTTGTTACAAGTGCTTTAAAGCATGTTTTCAAACTGTCTCACCCTTACATAGGTCAAGCATTTTTGGACTATAGAATTAGAGAGACAGCCTACTTTTCTTGCATCTTCTTCTCTTCATATCAATTGCAGATTTGTCTTTGATGATTCTCAGATATCTAGTGTTTGTTTGCTACTGTTGTTTGTCCATTTTGTGCCCGTTATTCTCTCACTTCTCTTTTACTAGAAAAGTATATTTCATAGTTATTTTGTTAATGTATTGGATTTGACATTTGGTAATAATGCTGTTGATGGAATTGGA
This sequence comes from Thuja plicata, assembly GCA_018584345.1. NCBI lineage: Eukaryota > Viridiplantae > Streptophyta > Pinopsida > Cupressales > Cupressaceae > Thuja > Thuja plicata. The sequence continues at coordinate 2,522,409 of MU226799.1, read as the reverse complement.
GGTTGGCCATTGGATTCTATATTCTCACATTTGATGTAATTTGTGCCAATCAATACACATACTGCATATAGCTAGTGATCTCTTGTAGCTTCCTTCTATACTATGGGGTCATAGTCTTTGGAAGATATTTGTGCCTCATATTTAATTCAAAGCTAGATTCAACTCTTGTGCTCTCTTGTTAGAGATACCTGGGTTGCACCATTGGATTTATTTTAATGGGCCCAGCAACTTGAAATATCCTTGTTAAGGTGGTGCCAAAGATTGAGAAACTTTTTTGTTCTTTTGGGCAAGCGTAGTGAAAGGTGTATATTGTTCAGATGCTGATATCAAAACTTTCAATTGGGAATATATATATATATATATATATTTGAACTCTGTCAAAGGACATGGTTTCCCAATATATCTGTAAGCACTTCCCAAATTGTCAATTTTTGACATTCTCTGAATAAATGATGGCTACTCTAATGGTCCTTTTGTCATGTCCCCTTTCCAAAAATCAAAGGAAAGACTTCTTGCTCAGGGAGATGTCAAAGATCAGTGATTGGGACTGTTGAAAAATTCATTCCAGGAAGACAATTAGAGATCAGAGATCAGCCTTGCGGGCTTATGGCTTTGATTCATGCCTAAGAATTGTTGGAAATCATGGAGCAAATTTCTTGCCCAACATATGCAAGGGAGATGTTGAAGTTTGGAGTTTAGGAATGCCGCTTGACTCATATAGGAAAGCTGTTGAACATCACGGTTCAAAGATACGGATTGACCTGTGCTAGGGCAAGAGGATGAAAGAACTTAACAATGTATTGGGGCTCAAGGGCTAGAGATATTACTTGACTTGTGACAAGTCTGAAGTTAGGAGAAACCTTGAACGTTTGGTAGGAAAGATTGTAAGGCCTGGAAGGCCGGCCTACATGGAAACATGTAAAAGGCTTAAGGCTGACATAAATTATGATGTCTAAATTTTGAATTTGGAGCCTTGGCTCTAAACTTGTTCTTGGCCAACTAGTGTAATTTGTGTGTAGGTAGCATATAAGACTAGGAAGAATCCTCAACTGTAAGGCATCCATGTTATGTTATCCTATTTGCTGGACACCTTCTGTTCAAGTCTTCCTATGGACAAAAACCCATAGGAGACTACGATTAGTGGACAAAAATCCATTGGTTGCTCGAATCAGAGGATGAAAATCGTATGGTTCTTGGAGGGCATCCTCACTTAGGGAATGCATTGGAGCTTCAAGGATTTGGAAAAGAATTTAGCGAGTCTATGTCAGCATTGTTTATAATTGCTGTGTGTTGTTGTGTAATGATTGTCATAACAATCCCTTGTTGTAGAGATCAAATTATAATCAATAAATTTATTGTTGGAGTTTTGAGTCATTTGTGCCAGTTTGTGTTGTTGAATGTAATTGATTTTGTTGTTGGGTATAGTTAGTGAAGAGTGGTTCATGTTATTCATTGAATGTTGTTGTTTATGTTTCAAATCTGCTATTTTGTTAAAAGGTCTAGAAAGGGACATACAATGGTATCCAAGAAACCTTTCTTGCCATCATGTGAGTGTGCGGTGATACAATTTCATACAAATAAGTGATAGGGAAATCAGTTACTTGCAAAGGGAGAAGAGGAAAAGAAGCAACGGGTTCAACGATTTTTAGATTCAAATCCAAAATTTTAAAACAAGAAGAGCCATAAGACTTTAACAAAGAATTGGCAAGATATCTCATTGAATGTATGGACTTGAATCCAACCATTTGTCGAGACATGCCTTTTATTGAGTATTTTGAGTTTCAAAGAAATGGACAAGGGAGAAGAAGATATGAAGAGTAGTCATGTAGAGAGGATTTTGGAATGGAATGATGTGGTAGAGATGATAGGATGAGGAATTTGAATAAAAGAAGCCTTTGTGACTACATAAAAGAGGGAGAAAAGAAGAGGAGAATCCAAAATCCACAAAGGAGGTGATCAAGCTGTAGGAGCCAAAAGAATCAATCTTGAAAGAGGGAGAGCCCAAGATGGGGAAACTTGAAATAGTGAAGACACACCAAAGCCATAATCACAAGAGGAGTTCAAGAAAAAAGTTGTGATAGTAGAGCAAGATGAAAAATCAGTCACAAGATGTTACACAAGAGGACACCTCAATGATAGAAGGTAAGGAGGTAATATGGAGATTCGATATTGTATGTCGAAGATGTGTCAATAATTGCAAATGATGGACAAGAACCCCCCCCCCCCAAAATTTTTTTTTTTTCAGGTATGGAAGTAATTGAACCATGTAATGATGATTTGCAAAATATGTGAATGATTGGACCCTATGATGATGGTTCCAAGATATTAGTTATGTTGTGAAGATCTACGACTTTGATTGACCCCCATGAAGAGGGGGACTGCAAGTTGAACATGAAAACCCTAATGATATTGGAGAGATGGAGGTTATACCCTACATCTTGGGCCATATAAGTTCCTTTCTTCAGGATCAAGGACATTGGTGTGGGATCCAAGATACTATGTCTTTGATGGCTTTACTCTCACCGTCGATTGTAGATATGCCATCCTCTACATGTTGATAAAACAACAATTAAAATTGACTATTAGCAAACGTGAGGTTTATGAGATAGTTGATGAAGATCTGCAACATGTCATGCCCTCACCTTTTAGCTGGTTGGCCAACAAGGTTTTTACAAAGGTGGTTTTGAACATCATATTATTAATATGTACATTTTTAATTTAAAAATATAATATAACAAAGTATAAAAATATACATAAAATAAATAATAAATAAACATAAACTGAAATTCAAATTTCAATTTTAGGTGCCATTTTGGGGTGCTAACGACTTTTTCCCAGATTGCTATTTAAACAGGTTAGTTGCCTGGGTGCAAACATATAGAGAAATTGGTCGAGAATTGGGAGAAGTTTTTGATAAGGAGACATGGGATGAAAACCTTAGTATTCTACAAGGTTGGGATGAAAACCCAAACATTTTTTAATCACTTGGAGTTCAAGTTACAAGCCAAACATCAGAGGAAAATCATTCATAAGGTGCATACCCTAGGTGCTGATCATTATACAGATAGAAGGGCGATTTGGGTGTCATTGGTTGAGGGTTCCATGCCTCAATCTTAAGGAGAGTGCTAGCCCTAAAACAACTCCAATGGTTTGGACATGACATATTGTTGGAGATTATAGTTGCCACTACATAAGTGGGGTCATTGGTCAAATCAAGAGGGTCATTAGAGATCTGGCTACTACTAGTTATGCATCAAACAATTGTTATTTAGTCAAGTTGCAAAACCATACAAATGTCTGCCATGTCCTAGATCTCTTTTACTCATAATTGAATTGGACATTCATTGAATTTGTGTTAGCTCTGCGTTTCGTGAGTGTGTTTTTAGGACACTTGTTTGTTTATAATAATCAAAGCAATTAGAAATACTTATTGTTGCCCTACTATGAAATTGTTTCCTTTATGTTTAATCTTTAAATATTTGATTGATGTTGGTTAGGGTAGAACAAAAGAAAACCTAGGGACATCACATTGGTATCAAAGCCTTTGTTTTTGCCAGATTGAGGGTGTGATGCAGATTCTTGAGCTTGAGTGACAAAGAAGTAAGATATCAGCAAAGGGAGAAGAAGAAAGCGACAACCACAGGTGACATAGTTGAAGATAACTCACAAGATTTTCAGACTACTACAAGAGATTGTATGGGTGAGATGGTTCGACTCCTAAGAGGCTTGAATTAATAGCTAATTGTTGGTAGGTCTAATCAGAGTGGTATTGAAGGAAGTAACTCGAACAGTGATAGGGTTTTAGTTAACCCCAACGGCTTTTAGAGCCAAATTTATGGAAAGAGAAGAGACAATACTAATGGAAGAAGAGCAACCTAATCAAGGAGATGAAATGACAAGATACCATGATGAATACAATGCCTTGAGTTCTACTAGCTGTTGTGACATGTCTTTTTTGGAATACTATGAGATGAAGACAAGGAGTGAGCATAGGAGGAGAAGAAATGAGTAGTAGTTTTGAAAAGATATAAAATACCACTTGTTAATGATTACAATATGTACCTTTGATGGATTAGGATGCTCCTTAGCACGAGTATGGTAATATAAATTGGACACATACTTCAATTTGAATCCAATGTTTGAAGAAGGGTCAATTAAGTTTGCTACCTTGCATCTAGAGGAAGTAGCCCATGATTGGTGGTATCATGACATGGTGACCCATGGGCATGATTCAATCACTACCTTAGAGGAGTTCAATCAAAGGTTGGTGGAAAGGTTTGACAAGAAGGATCCAAAGATTCACTTCATGGAGCCAGCACAGTTGAGACAAGGCAACACAATAGAATACTATGTGGTAGAATTCTAGAGGCTATCAGTGTTGGTTCTAGGTGTGACACAGGGGAGGCTCGTAGTTCTTTCTATAGAGGGTCTATCCAAACCACTTAAGGGTTTGGTAAGGGCATTTGATTTGAGTTCCTTCCAAAGGTCATTAGGAGAGCCATAAGTTTGAAGGACTCAATGGCCAATTTTTTTTTACTCGAAGAATGCACCATCAATTCAACACAAGAATCCTCCTCAAAAGGGTTTCCGTCAACCCAAGGCACTGCCTCCTAAACCAAACAGGGTTGAGGAGTCCAAAAATAAACTTTGAAGGAAAAAATATGCTTCACTTTTAGAGAGCCATGGTGGCTAGGTCATAGGTGGGGAAAGGACAAATACATTATATCAAGGTGGTTTTTGACAAAGAGTCTAAGCCTTAAGGTATAAGAGTTTGAACCTGAGTTTGTTGTAGATGAGGTTCAACATGAGGACCAAGGATGAGAGCATCTAGGTGGCACACTTGCAACACTTTAAGGATCACCTAGATATCACTCTTTTCGTGTTAGAAGAGTCTTGCAAGGACAAAGGGTTACACTTTTGATTAATAGTGGGGCCACTCACAACTTCATTGATGAAGGGTTTGTGGCCAAGACGGGTTCAAGGACAAAAGGCTTTGAAGGGTTGTAATGTTCCCGCCATAAGGAAATATAGATACCAAGAAAATCGTCTTAATTCTAAGACTACACGATTTTCTGCTCTAACCAGCAGCAATCAGACAGAGATCAGCCAGCAAAGGTTGTAAGGTGAACAAAGATTATGGAGAGCAACAAATTAGACAGCAATTTGTACACGCTAACATTGATTCCCTATTCCAGCGGTTAAATATTCTTAACAGCAATTATGGATAGTGAAGGGGCTGGAAGAGACACCACTCATAAAGAGAAAGGTGGTCACCCAAAAAAATACAACCCTTCAGAGGAGTAGAAGGATATTGAAGGACAAGAAAGACATCAATCTGAGAGGCATCAGGCAAGCAATTCAAAGGAACACCGGTCCTCGTAAGAAAGGAAAACAATATACAAGTGATCCAATAAATATATCAAACCATGAGAGGAATCAAAATTTCAACAGCAGTAGGAAAGCATGGAAAAATCTCAAGAGCAATTCAAGTATTTACAGCAGTTGGTGCTCTAGTAAAGATAGTCGCTCTCAAAGCAAGGAAGGGCGTTGAACAGAATAAGAAATAATCAATTAAGGAGATCTGATCCGAGTAAGAAATATTCAGCCCATACAGCTGACTAAGCAATCTACAAGTACTTTGGTTAATCCCAATTTGGGGACATTACACTTGGTATCAGAGCATCGTTCCTGCCAGCCTGATGGGGAACGGTAGTTGAAGCAACTAACTGATATCCTTCCTATTTATATCAGAGTCAAGAGCAGACTTCTAATAGATTTATGGCAGACTATCATGAGAAAATTGTGATCAAATCAGACACTTTGCTCAAGATAGTGAGTAGCAATCTAATAAACAGCAATTTAAAGTTTAATATAATGCAGTGATGAAAGTTTGCATTTTGATTGAAAAGAATAAACAGAAGATGAAAGTTATGTGATTCATTATGAAGACAGCTGACATCAGATTAGGATGCAATGTTTCAAACAGCACTTAAGATTACATCATGGGAAGAGATTACAAAGATAGAAGTTTAGAAGCGATGTGTTTTGATTAAATCAGTAAACAACTACATCATATAAAGGATGATGTGTTTGATTAAATCAACAGAGTTAAAATGAAGCGGTTCTATTAAACAGTGATTGCATTTGAAAGCTGCAATTAAGATATTGGAGGATGCAACCATAAATTAATTATTAATGACAGTTTATAAAAGAGAAAACAATACCTTTACGAGATACGGCTTTGTAATAAGATAAAGATATGTTAATTATTGCCTAAGTCAGAAGGGTGCGACCTGTCCTTGGGTTATGATCATTGGTGAAAAGAGATGACTCTAAGAAGATATAAAACTATGGAAAGCTGAATGAAGAGTGGGTGGAAAAGAGTGAAATGTGAATTGACCAAAATAATTATTATTCAATTCTTAACAAGTTTCAGAGCATATCTAGAATGAGGAAATAAAGAATGAAATAAAGAATTTATGAAGATAAAAAAATAGAGATGATGTATATAAGATATATGCCAACATATCTACGAGTATATACATGCAGATTTGAACAGACGTTTATGAGATATTTGAAAAAGAAGCATTTGCTGTTATAGAGATAAGGATTGCGCAATCATGAAGGAAGAATTTGGTGTTTTGAAGTGAAATATGAGCAGTAAGGCCCCCTTCTTGGATCATGGGAGCAGCGAGATGGCGTTAGGCCCACTTTCTGGTTTTAAACGTCTTATGAGCAACAAGATGGTGTTAGGCCCACTTTTTGGCTCTTAACGGCTTATGAGCAACAAGATGGGGTTAGGTCCACTTTTTGGCTCAAACGGCTGATGAGCAACAAGATGGGGTTTGGCTCAATTTTTGCCTCTATAAATGGCTTATGAGCAGCAAGGTGGGGTTAGGCCTCCTTCCCGACTCATGGGAGCAACAAGGCGGGGTTAGGCCCCCTATTGTGATCTCCTCCCCCAACTCTACGATGATTGACTATTGACTATTGACTAAAATGGATGATGCATGAGTAGGGAAAGCAAATACAAGCACCCCACTAGGTAGACCGCCCCGAGTGTATTTCCAATGTGCTTGCCATTGGGGCAAAGAGGGTGAGTGTCTGCTCTTGGGCTTAGTGCGGGGACGGCTTTGGGCAGACCTATCATGCTTCCTCCTCCAAGCCCTAATGTGTTTGAATACTAGGGTAAATCTATGGATATATTCTAGTCAAAGAGAAGGGATCTAACAATACGTTTATTTGCATGTATGTTTCATGTCTGCATATATTCATGTGTATACTTTGTGTTTTTATGTGTATGCTCCGTGTTTGCATATATTCATGTGTATACTTTGTGTTTTTATGTGTATGCTTTGTGTTTGCATATATCCATGTGTATACTTCGTGTTTTTATGAGTATGCTTTGTGTTTGGTTAATGCTTGATGTGTTTCCAATATGTCTGCCTCAGTGATTATTGTAAACATATTCCTATCATCATGAGATTTCTATTTTTGGTTGATCCGGAATATGAGAATAAGTGAGTTTTTTTAAGGTCTTAAATGTGTGTCATGCTTCTAATCCTCACCTTAATATAAACTCTTATTCACATTGTTGAGAATTATTGGGACACCCCACTTGGGAGTAACAACAAAAACCATATTTTGGTTGAGTCAATCTCTGACTTGTGCACCAAAATCTAATTATGTTCCTTGGAGGCTCTAAGGATGAAAAATCTCCAAGGGTTAGTTTAGGGACTCTCACTTGGAAAGGATCTGGATAAATTGACATTGCTTTAGGGCAAGCAATCTTGGGAAGGGCGGACTGTAATGTCCCCGCCATAAGGTAAGTATAGATACTAAGAAAATCATCTTAATTCTAAGATTTCATGATTTTGTGTACTAACCAGCAACAATCATGACAGTAATGGAGTAAGGATGAACAATGATTAAGGAGAGCAACAAGTTAGACAACCATTTTGTACATGCTGACAACAATTCCCTAACCAATTATCAAAAATTCTTAACAACAATTAAGGATAGTTAAGGGTGTGAGAGAGACATCACCCTTGAAGACAAAGTTGGTCGCCCAAAAAGACAAAACCCTTTAGTGGAGTAGAAGGATATTTAAGGAGAAGAAAGGAATCTATTTGAGAGGCATCAAACAAGCAATTCAAAGGAACATCGATCCTCCTAAGAAAGGAAAACAATATAAAAGTGATCCAATAAATATATCGAACCATTAGGAGAATCAAAATTTCAATAGTAGTAAGAATGCATGGAAGAACATCAAAAGATATTCAAGCATCTACATTAGTTGGTGCTCTAGTAAAGATAGTGGCACTCAAAGCAAGGAAGGGCATTGAACAAAATAGGAAATAATCGATTAAGGAGATCTGATCTGAGTAAGAAATATTCAAGCCATACAATCGATTAAGCAATCTATAAGTACTTTGGTTAATCCCAAATTGGGGACACATTACAAGGGTTTAATGTTTCAGTGGTAGATGGGTAAAAAATATTTAGGCCATACAACCGATTAAGCAATCTATTAGTACTTTGGTTAATCCCAATTTGGGGACACATTACAAGGGTTTAATGTTTCAGTGGTAGATGGGTATACTATTCCATGCAATTGAAGGATTCAATAGTTGGAGTTGATTCTAGGAGGGTGCAAGATGTGAGATGATTTTTATGTGATTAGCATTGGCAAGACAAAGTTGGTGTTGGGAGTGCAATGGTTGCACTCACTTGGTGAATATACACAGAGTTATCAAACCATGGAGTTGAAGTTTAAATTTAATGGGAAGGAGGTAATTTTTCGTGGCCCTTCCAGTGGGGGCCCTATGGTGCGTTTAGCCAAAATGGAGAGACATTTTTGGAGAGACCAAGTGTTTGGGCAACAAAGTGCTTGTTTACAAATACGAGTCCATCCAAGGATGGTAGGTCCTAGCATGCTGATGTTCAATCTATCTTGGATAAATATAGCAAGTTATTCAGTGAAATACTTCCTATATTATCACTAGATAGGTGCTTTCAACATGTGATTGAGCTTGAGGAAGGAGCGAAACCTGTCATACCTAATTATTGGCACCCCAAGACATACAAGGAAGAGATTAAGAAGGTTATAAAGGAGTTGTTGGACACGAGGCACATACTACTTAGTTCTAGCCCATTTGCTTTGTCTACATTATTGGTGTAGAAAAAAGATGGGACTATGAGAGAATGTGCATCAATCATAGAGCCCTCATAAAATGGATAATAAAAAATTGCTACCCCATACACAAGATCAATGAGTTGATAGATGAGCTTCATGGTGCTGTGTACTCCAAGATTGACTTATGATTTGGGTATTATTCGATAAGGGTTCGAGTTGAGGATGTGTAGAAGATAGCATTCATATGTCACTATGGGCACTATGAGTTCTTGGTCATGTCATTTTGGTTGGCAAATACACTTGTCACCTTTCATATGAATCAAGTATTTATATTGTAGTTGAGGAAATTAGTGCTAGTCTTCAGTGGTGATGTCTTCATTTTCAGTAAGAAATGGGAGGATCACTTGAGGCACATAGATGAAGTGCTTGGCATACTTGAGAAACATTCATTCTATGCCAAGGCATCCAAATGTGAGTTTGGTTTGACTGAAATATTATATTTGGGATTTAAGATTAGTGCCCAAGGGGTTAGTGTGGATGAGGAAAAGATCAAGGTGATATAGGATTGGCCTAAACCAGGAATTTGACACATTTGAGAGGATTTATGTGACTTTGCAGCTACTATTGGAGGTTTGTAAAAGGGTACTCACAACTTTCTGCCCCATTGAAATATTTGACAAAAAAGGAGCTTTTTCTTGGAGCCCTTTAGCACAAAGAGCTTTTGACAAGCTCAAAGATTTAATGAGGTAATGCCCTGTCTAGACTATTCTTGATTTCTCGCTTCCTTTTGTTCTTGAATACTTGGTTCGTGGGAAGTTTGTGGTCAAAACAAATCATAACAGCTTAAAATTCTTTCTCAATTTGAAGGATTTGAATGATAGACAACAAAAATGTGCAAGCAAACTACAAGTCTATGATTGTGACATTATGTAATGGGAAAACAAGTCTATGATTGTGACATTATGTAAAGGGAAAGAGGAATGTGTTGGCTGATTCACTCTCTTGGAAACCTAATTTTTGCTTTATGATTGATATATTTGCTGATTGGAAGGCTTCCATAGTAGCTTAATATGCTAAGAACATGGTTGCTAATGACATTTGGGATGGAAGGTTTTACGATCATAGGTTCAAGGTGGTTGATGAGATCATCCTTTACAAAGATTGGGTGCATCTTGTACCGAAATCAAAAGTGAAGGAAAGAATTTTGAGGGCATATCATGACACATCACTTGCTGGTCATCTAGGTTACTACAAGACATGCAAGCCAGGGAATGTTTTTAATGGAAGGGGCTCAAAAATGATGTGTTGAAGCATGTTAGGGAGTATATGGCTTGCCAACAAAATAAATAGATGGTTTGTTGCAGCCCTTACTCATTCTAAACAACAAATGGGAGAGTATCTCCATGGATTGCATTACTGGCCTTCCAAAGGTGCAAGGTAAGGATTTAATTTATGTGGTTGTTGATAGGCTTACTAAATATGCTCATTTACATGCTATTTCTTTAGTGTACAAGGCTGCACAAGCAAAGGAATGTTTTTAATGGAAGGGGCTCAAAAATGATGTGTTGAAGCATGTTAGGGAGTATATGGCTTGCCAACAAAATAAACTGAGTATGTTTTTTTAGATGGTTTGTTGCAGCCCTTACTCATTCTAAACAACAAATGGGAGAGTATCTCCATGGATTGCATTACTAGCCTTCCAAAGGTGCAAGGTAAGGATTTAACAAATGAGAGAGTATCTCCATGGATTGCATTACTGGCCTTCCAAAGGTGCAAGGTAAGGATTTAATTTATGTGCTTGTTGATAGGCTGACTAAATATGCTCATTTACATGCTATTTCTTTAGAGTACAAGGCTGTACAAATTGCTGATCTGTTCTTTAGAGAAATTTTTAGACTTCATGGGCTACCAAAGAACATTGTAAGTGATAAGCACAGCAGGTTTATCAGCTTGTTTTTGCAAGAGCTCTTTAGTTTGACTGACACAAAATCGATCCCAAGCAGTAGCTATCACCCATAAATTGATGGATAAAAGGAAATTTTGAACAAATGGTAGAGGGTTATTTGAGAAATTATGTTACAGGGTAGCAATCAACACGGGTCAAGTGATTGTAAATAGGGGAGTATTGCTACAATTCTAACCATCACATGTCTATAGATATCACTCTTTTCAAGGCAATTTTTTGGTTATAATGCTACTTCTCTCATGGATTTGATTCTTTCCAATAGCAGAGTGCTGGGGGCTTAAGATTTGTTTCAACAAAGTTTGGATGTTGTAAAAACACTTAAAGAAAACCTACAACAATCCCAAAATCAGTAAAAGTTGTCTGCTGATTGCCACCAAACTCAAAGGATTTTTGAGGTGGGAGACATGATATTTTTGAGACTATAGTCCTATAGACAATCTTCCCCCAAGAGAAGTGAAATAGATTAGTTGAAGCCTCGATTTTATGGACTTTACAAGATCATAAGGAGGATTGGTGAGGTTGCTATGAGCTAGAACTTTGTTGGAATAACAGAATTCAGATTAATTTTCACGTGTCACATTAATAAAAGACCCTTGGATAGCAAGTCTCCATCACAGCGGTCATCACTTGATGACTAAGGAAAGTTGATTCTGGAGCCCAAAGCTATCCTTAATGTGAGGGAAAATATGTCGACGAACATGATCATTCCAAAATATTTGGTCAAATGGAGGAATCTTCCAATTGAGGACACTAAATGGGAAGGAGTGGAGATCTTTGAGCACCCGAGTTCGAAATTGCTCAAGGGTAAGCAAACTGGGGAAGGGAGAACTGGCTTATCCCCCAAAGGTTGGCAAGCAAGGTTATTACCAAAAGGTTGCATGGAGATGGGGGTACTTGGAGACTTCGGAGACAAGTACCAGTACTGGCACGACTATTTTTTTAAAATAGGACAAATGTACTTAGAGATGCCAATTTTTTTAATATAATTTGATAATTTATAGAGAATCTGAAAATATAATGGTATTGAATTTTCAAAACAAGAACAGTGATAAAGTTTACTGTTAAACATTAACCTGAAGATTAAGCACACAAATGTCATACAATCATTGTGTCAAAGTTTCAAGCTGATTACATATTGAAATAAGCTTGATAAGCAGCAGACTGGTACACAAACAACAAACTGAAACAAAAATCAGAAATCTTATATCTATCATCTACTCTTCTACACCATGATCATCCATATCAAGGTCCTCAGCTATGATGCTCTCCAAATAGTGACCACTCTCAAACTTAGGTTCCTCTATTGGTAGAATAACATGGGGTAAATCAGTAATTCCATCTGCTTCAACCACTTCGTCCACAATGGCTGCAACTTCTCCATCAGTTGAAATTAATTGCATTTTGTTGAAGGACCCTCATTGTATCCAGGATCTACATGAGAGAGAAGACAAAGTGAGCTATGAATGTACACCAGGTTCTCTGCTTTCTTTAACTCCAATCCGTTCCTCTTTAGTGAATGAATGAACTCGTAAGTACTCCAATTTCTCTCACAAGATGAAGAGCTAACTACTTGTGAGAGCAATCTCATTGTAAATGATTGCAATTCAAGGGTTTCACCTCCATGGTTCGACAACCACTCTATAGGGTCTTTCTTTACTTTCATATCATATAAAAGCTTCCACGGAAGCAAAATCACCTTACCCACGTGAAAACTTATTCCATTGACTCCTCAAAAATGAAGAATCCTCACCTTTGCCATAAATCTTTTTTATTGCAGCCCAAAATCCTTTCATTACCTCTCTATCTTGATGTGGAGCCCTCTTATTAGTCACTTATATATTTCCATTTAGGATTTAGGGAATAGGCGACACAATGAAGAGGTTTGTTAAGCTTGTTTCATCTTCCATGTAACTTTTCCTCTATTGAAGGATATAGAGAAAGATCGTTTGTATTGATTATTGTCTTGACTCTTCAACACGTGGAATCTATTGCTTCATAAACTTCTCCCAAACGTGCCTTGTCCAAATTTGCAAATCTGATCACCTCACATATGGGCTTAATAAAGCCAACAAAAAATTTAACATCAACCTAAAAATGGTAATGAAGAAGCATACCTGTCCCCTCAACTGCAATATCTGATGTAGATTGTCTCCAAGCTGACCAAGCATCGCTAACAACTGTGGAACGCAAATCTCCTTTGACTTCACAAAGGCATTCAAGAAGAATAAAGTAAGAAGTAAAATGTGTATCATCTGGCTGAAGTAGTTTCACCTTGGTAAATTTTCGACAAATGGCTTGTGTGTGGTGATGGTTACATATGAACATTTGTATTTTACTTTCCTTCTCATTGAGATCTGAAATCCATTGGAACTTGCCAATATCTTTGAGTTTATTATTCAATGAATGCACACATGGTGTCGAAAATATATGCTTGTAACTTATTTGCACCAACATGTTTGCTGCTCCAAAAACAGGGGCAACATCAGTAGCAACTTGGATCACATGTGATGCACCCACCTCCTCAACGCCCTCACGTTGCTGGTTATGAAGAAATTCTGCATTCTTTTCTTGCCTAGAACATTCCATTGCCTTCAAAAAATAGGGCCCTTTGCTATATGCTACCATAATATTAAGTAGTGGATGGTTAAAAGCATCTGTCCACCCATCCTGCATAATACTCCAACCTTCTATAGCTGACACTCTTTTCATTGGTGCAGTCTGTTCATCCAATATAATTTTTTCTTTATTGATTAGAGTAGTGTGATGCTTTTCCTACCTGGGTGGTTTATACCCTATTGGTGCATTATTGATAACTTGGACCATCTCAGATTAGAAAGTTGAGCGAGTAACATTAAACAGTATTCCATTTGCATATAAGAATTGTGCAGTCGCTGCATCAACTGCTTCAACCTTGCATATCAAACAATTTTCCAATGGGGCTTGAGCTGCCAATGTGCGGTATCTTGCGAGCATATTTTGTTGCTACATCTCTAGAAGACACATCCACCTCTGACACTCTATCTTGACTCTAAGTTGCAACAATTGGCCTTGTTGTTGAAGCGTGAGAGCTCCGATTAGCAGCTTTCCCATTAGCCCTTTCTTGATCCCTCACAACATCATATCGTTCTACCTTATTTTTACAAGGATCAACTCCTTTTACGGGTTGGTGAAGGAAATGAACCTTCACCCTTGTGTAAGTTTCTTGCCATGCCATCAGACAAATCTTACATTTGATTGTGACTGTTCCACTTGAAGCCTTTGGCCCTAGGATACGATCAACATAATTGCACAAGGGGTACAAGCCTTGCTTTCCTCCACTTGACATTCTACATGGAAAAGTAAAAAAATATTAGAATTGACTTTGAAATTATGCTATTCTCTATTGATTTGTTTGAACTTCTTTCATCATCAGTGTAAATTTTGAATACCATTACTATATCAGTGTATTGTATTACTGATTATATTAGACTATTAATATTATAAATTAAATTTACATATTATATTTGAAATTTGAATTAAATTTTAAAATTTAATATAGACTATAGAACTGTGAAAATTACTACAGAAAACAAAAAATTAATAAGGCACAAAATAGACAAAACTGTCAAAAGAATGAGGAACCTGGGAGGTCAAAAATAAATTTTAAAAACTAAGGACTTTATGATTCTATTGTAGACAGTCTGACTATTTCCTCGTATATCAGAAGAAAAAAAAGACTATAATATATATTGAAATATGTTGGGTTTGATTCCTCATATATTATTGCATATATCTAATATTAGACAAAAAAAAAATTAATAAATAGTAAAACTAAAGTTTTGAAAACTTCAAAACTTTTATCACAGACTAACCTTGCTTGCAATTGATTTCCTTTTGGTGTTCGAAAAACTGAATTCTTATTGCAAAAAACTTCCTACCATGTTGGTTTATTCCTCTTCTTGTGCATTGTTTTACCTCCCATCAATGTTTTTCCTTTTTCCCATGCGTTGTGTTTCTTTTTTGGATGTTTTTTTGCCATGTAGGCAGGGGATGTTGAGAGACTATAGGAGACGACGAAGCATCTTCTGCATGCAGGGAGGTCTAACATCATCTCTCCTGTACGTGAGACCCGTCCCGATACCGAGGATGCGTCTCCGTGCAACCTTGATTATTACAAGAGGTGTATTTAAGCACCAAATAATTAATATGTTTTAATAATATAAAAAATGTAAATAAAATAAATAATAATTAAATGATGAATTGAAATTCAAGTTTGAATTGTAGACGCCCTTCTAGGGCCTTAGCGCTTCTTTCTCAGATTTCTTTAAAAATAAGTCTTTTGGTTGGGTGCAAACATGTAGATAAATTGATTGAAAATCGGGAGAAATACTTGATTGGAAGACTTGGGATGAAAACCCTAGTCTTCTACAAGGTTGGGATGAAAACCCTAACCTTCTTTTTTCACTTTTTATGTTCCAACTTGCTATCTCAAACTCTATCCCAATTTTTAGTCTAGGGTAGGTCCAAATTGTAGGCAACCGCCACCCAAGTGTGCAATACATTGCTTCACCTGCTTAGTCGTTCCCAAATTAGTGGTAGATCTAAGGAGATGTGTTGGGTAGATCTTGTGAGTCTTTCCAAGAATAATAGAAGGGGTCCGGGTGGCTGAAGTGTTTCCAACATGGTAGACCAACCTTCAAGGTTGTTACTTCTAGATTTGGAGGCCTTATATGGGCGGAATCAAAGGATTTGATCAAGCATTAGGAGTTTAGAAGCTTATACCAGTAAATTGGAGTGCAATATACAAGTCCAACATCAGAGGAACACCAGTCATAAGGCGCATACCCAAGGGGTTGATCATTACACAGACAAAAGGTCAATTTGGGTGTCATTGATTGAGGGGTCCACACCTCAATCTTCATGAAAGTGCTAGGGTTAAAACAACTCTAATGGTTTGGAGACAACACCACCTTAGAGATTACAACCACTACATAAGTGGGGTCATTAGTCAAATCATGAGGGTCGTTAGAGATTAAGGGGCCAATATTGGGCCCTTGAGTCATAGGCCCCTGGCTGCCCATGTGACCTTGTGCTGTGAATTCAAATTAAAAAAAAGATAGCTGACCTGTTGCCAGCGAAGCAACAAGCAGGTGAAGTAGTGGTGACGTTGGGGCGACGAGTTGAAGCTGTACTGCTCAAGGCACAACACCTGCTCACACATATGACCCACAACCTTGAAACCAACCGCTAAAACTACCAAATGAACCAACAAAAAATCTTAATAAAAAAAGGCAATTCGTACCTATAGTGTGTGATATGACGCTGATCTCGTACCAAGTGCGCAAAGATATTGTCAGAATGTTGTAGGCACCATACAATTGATGCTTGCAGAGGAATATTTGTGCAAATATGTTGAATGCTAGTGTAGATGATTGATGATGTCATTGATGGTATAAATTTGTACGACCGTGCGAACTTTATGATTGGAATTGGCAGTGATGACATGAAAATTTCCTTTGAGGCCCTAGGACAAAAGTGTTTGATTTTGACAGTTTGACAAGCAATCTTAAGGATCTTGGGCCTTTTGGATGCAATGATAGGGTTTGATTTGGCCTAGAGTGCTCTGAAAATTCTGCCACCTATTGGATCTTGCAATCTTCACCCAACTTGAAACCCTTGTAGATTTTGCCTATAATGTAACAAAAGCCAAACTTTACTTTCTTTGGTGCCCTGGATTTAATTGTGATGTCCTTTAGCCCCAAAATGCATCCAACTAGCTCTTCAAGTAAAGCAACTCTCTTGTAGCTAAGAAGGTGTTCACAAAACTGGAGCTTTGTGTAATGTCCCCATTCTGACAAGTTTGAGAAAATAAATATTATTTAATTCCTAAAATCTAAAAAAGGGAATTAAGTTAATTATTTAATATTATATTAGTCAACTGTTTAAGTGACTAGAGGAGATTAAAATCAATTAAAAGTCACTTTTAATCATAATTGAGCGGCAACTGAATAAACTGAAAAAAAGTATTATATTATGGTTTTTGGGGATTGATGAATATATGAATGGATTAATAATTTCTCTTATGAATTGATTTGAGAGTTTTCTCATGTTGCAAACTCGGGTTGGAAACCGGGGAATCACCATTTTCAGCAGTGAAAGACCTATTGTAGGACATGATATGGAGTTTGGAGTTCAATAAGATCAGAAAATGACAAGTGTTCGTTTGACAGCAGATCAAAGTTAATTCCCATGTTTGATATGCAAGCTCCTGAAATATATAATGTCTGAGTTTATTTATATATTGAGATTGTCATTTGATTTATCGAGGGTTATCCTAAGACTTCTATGCTTGGTGCAAGGTTGAGAATATTATATTGGTCTTCTGACTGTTAATATGGAGACATTGACAAGGCTGCCATTTAAGATTAATTAAGTTATTGTAGGATGTCTGAATATTGCAAAGGAAGCGAATGTTGCGAATATCATTAATGTGATATTGCTAGCCGCTTTGGTATGGGCCATGGTGTTTAAGTGAATGTATTGGACAATTCATCTATGTATGTCCTTTATGACTTTGTGGCAGCCTCACGAAAGGAGAGCATATGGCAACGGGAGTACAAGAAGTGTTTCTGTCTATATTTGTATTACTTTGAAAGTATCAGGTTGCGAGGTATGTTTCTGGAATAGTTCGTGGAAGGCAATCTTTAGCTCCTGTGATATGAAGGAATTGAATCATTATTTTGGTCTGGTGGAATATTGTTAAGGAAATGAGCTTTGTATTCTTTCTACTCACTGATAGTAAGAGTTTTACTTCTTGGTCGGTGATATATTGATGGAAAGGGTTGGGGTTGTATTAGCAGAGGATTGCGTTGAAGTATAAATCAATCAGATATAATAATTGGCTCCTAGTGGCATTGCTATTAGATTTGGAGATTTCAGTTTAATTCTTTTATGACAGGAGCAATATTATTGTTTTGCCAATCCAACACACAAAAATGTTGACCATTATTATCTTTTTTGGAGAAGGCAATACTTATCGCTAAAGTTTCAAAACCCAAACCATATTTTTTTTGCTTTGACATTGCTTTGAGCGGAAGAAGAGTGTTATATAATTGTACGAGAAAATATGATTCTCCTTGCAGCGCAGTTGTTGCCTGATATCAGGTCACTCTCCACAGTAGTTGACATGTGTAGCAGAACTAATGGTATCTAATAATAGTTTTGCCATGGAAGATGAGGATGGCTCGAGGCATCTTATTGATGTAAAACTGAACATCCTTTGGCATTCGATTGACTTGGAAATTGCCTTGTTGATACTTTCAGAGAGATTTTTCATGTGGGCTGAGCATCTAATATTGAAGTTGTAGCTGTCATTCCGTGCATGTAATTCCCTTGCTACAAATTAAGGTCAGCACACTATATAATAATTTGTGCATTCAATTGTTCTCTCAAGAAGATCTGTTGCAAGCTTAATATTAGTTGTAAGATTCAATTTCCTTATGCAAACTGTATCGTAAGTTACTTGTTATTCATGCATTTCAAGCAATACAAACCTGCAAAACCTGAAACATATATCTTTGGAAAACATTATAGCTTTCATTCTCAAAGTATGCCAACTGTTTGACAATATGTCTGAATATTAAATTCTTGAGAAGTTAAGGGAAAGTGTAAGAGTTTGGGAGATATCAGTAAAACATGGGTCCTAATAATATTCTAGAAAGATTCCGAGGGACCTAAGTTAAACATGTGAATATAACCTACTACTAAACTAGCTAGGTAAAATACCTTGTTCACACCAACAGAGAGAGCGTAGTAGAGAGAACACCACACAACAAAACTAGAGAGATCACAGTTCGAGCTCTGGGCATTGATATTTTGGCATTGTAATGAGCCGGGCATATCCCAAATATGTAATGATACATGTTGTAGATTGAGTGAGTAAATGCAGATTCGACCTTGATTGATTGTCTTCCTATGCACGGTGTATGTTTTTGGATATGTTCTGAATAGTTAGCCAGCTAGATGACTGTAAAATTCTTGCAAAGATTTTGTAAGATATCTTTTAAGAAAATTGAAAGAGGTGTATGGATATGTGCATGACTACGTAGACTCATTTAATAATATGCAACTATCTATCGTTTTCCTAGTGTATGTGTAGAGCCTAACTTGCCTGTGAATTTTGAAGAGCCTATTCTTGCGTGGTGTTTTGATTAATGCATCAACTTAGTTTTAGTTAGTGCATATTTGATTAGATTCAGAGACTTTGTTGCCCAACTCGATGCAGGCTTCAAACTGTTACTTGTTTTCTCTCCCCACCGTCCTCAACACATTCATAATCAATCAACATAAATTCCTTTTAGTTTCATTAGTTTGTGTGTTCTATGGCCATGTCTGAATCTCTCTAACACCTAATGTGTTATCAGAAAACACATTCTGAGATACCTATATAGAAGATTATCTATTTAATAAGGTGTGAAGCCTTGCATGTCCAAGCTAGAACATAGGTATATTGTGAACCAGTATTGGGATACATTGTGTAGTGGGTATTTTTTGCTATAAGAGTGTGTTCAGTTTTAGTAATCAAGCTAGCATTTGAGGGAAACCCCCCTTGGTTTTGTAGAGCTAGAAGTGGAGGTCTTACCTACCTTAGCAATTGTTTCTCAACTGCCCAACTTGAAGGCAAGTTTGTGGCCATCTTCCCAGGTTTGATACACCTAGCACTTGGGAAAGTACCAGACCTTAGGGGTTTGGGGCCTACAGCTCAGATCACCAATAGAAACAATGGTTGGGAAATATGACAAGGGAAGGAGGGAATGAGAGTAAGTCAAAATTCTGAACATGTGGATTGGCAATGCCATTTTCAAGCTGTGATTCAAATGGCAAGAGTGGTCAAAATGTGACAAGTTAAATGAAAGGAAAAAAACAAAAGTACAGCTTGCCTTTTTAATATGGTAATGTCACTTAAGAGTGACAATTCAAATGATCAAGATGGCCAAAAATCGTGACAAACATCAGCCATCTCAAATGTCTTCTTTGATGTGGTTATGAAGCCCAAAAAGTGCATTAGGACTTGTTATGATGGCAGAAAAGGCAACTAGCTGAAGAATTTACTCATTCAAGTTATACTTGCACAATTAAGTTGGCATTGCCACTTGAAAACTGTGATTCAAGTGGGCAGTCATGTTTAAAATGTGTGAAAAGGTATCAAATACCTCAGTGTTCACTGTTTCACACTTTTCAAAGCTAGTCATAATATTCAAAAGTGCAACTCAAGTGGTTTGAGGTGGTAAGTAATTGCAACAATTTGATAATTTTGGCAAGATCAACTTAAAGTTGTGACCTAGCTAGTACTAAAGGTCAAAAAACATAACTTAAAGCAAGTTAACAAAATTCAAAGGGTTAGAAAGAAAAAAGTGACTTAAGGAGAAAGGTGAGTTAAAACAAAGAAAGAGCTTGTTTGAGTTAGTCTTATTGTTTTGTTGCCTCTTCTTAGTGGATAGAGATAGGTTTTGTCATAAAAGTACTTTAAAGCATTATATTATTATTACTTTTTTAGAAGTTCCTCTTAGAGAGCTTATAAATAAGTGCTTTGAGCATATAGAATGTAATGAGAGTTGTGTTAAGCTTACATTGTTGATGTTTTTGTTCAAGTTTCAGAGTCTGAATTTTGTGTTGTAATTGTACAAGTTTGGCAACTCAACTGATAAAGAAGGTTCATAATTAACTTTGTGAAAGATTAAGCATGTAGTTTGTGAAGTAACTCTGTATGCCTTGGAATTGTTGCTTGCTTTCAATCTTGTTTTTCGTCAATTGCTGTTATAAACGTCATGTTTCTTATTTAGCTCTATCCATTGATCGCTACTTAGTCATTGGATAGCATTAGTGTTTAAATTCATGTTATAAGTTCGCTGCAAAAACTTAAAATCTTATATTGAGATAAGTACTTTTATTCTTGTGCTCTGTAATGTCCCTACTTCGAGAATAAGATTTAATAATAAATAATAAAAATAAAAGGATGAACAAATAAATGATAATAAACTATAATATAATTTATTATTCAATTAACTATACTAATAATATATCAATGAAAGAAAATTGACTAAATAGATAATAATTTTAAAATATATATTTAATTCTTATATATCTTGTCTCATAGTAATATTTAATATTAAATTATAGATATTTACTTAAAATATTTAATCAGTAAGCTTAAATATAACATTTTAATAATAAAAGGCAAATATAGAAATAAATTAAGAAATAAAAATAAAAAGATAAATAATATAATCTATTATTATTATCACAATAATATAATATATCAAAGGCATTGGCCTACAGTGCAGCAGTTGCTGCTTCTCTTTGTAATAGTATGATCTTGTGTTCGATTCCTGAAATGGGAGCTTAAATAAACTTAATATAAAAAAATAATATAATATATCATTAATATAATAATATAATAATATAATATATAAATGATATAATAATAATAATATTAAAATATAAAATAACTAAACTTAGTTAAGTTAATGAATATAACTAAACTTAGTTAAGTTAATGAAGGGTCAAAAGGCATGAAAGGAAAAGTTGTGACTCCTTCAAACACGAGATATATAAAGGGAGAAGAGAACTTCATTTGGAAGGAGGGTGGAAAAAAGAAAAAAAAGAGCATAGGAATTAATAAAGGGCTGTGACTCTTTTAAAGGGTGGTAATTTTGAAAGGTTGTGACTCTTTCAAAGGGGCAACAATTATGAAAGGTTGTGACTCTTTTAAAGGGTGGTAATTTTGAAAGGTTGTGACTCTTCCAAAAGGCAACAATGATGAAGTTTTGTGACTCTTCCGAAGAGTAGTAATTGTAAAAAGGTTGTGACCATTGCAAGGGAAGACATGATGAAGAGGTGTAACTCTTCTCCACATTGGAAGATATAAAGGGAGGATGTTTCATTTGAAGGACATGGAAGGGAGAGAAATTTGGGGAATAATTTATTACTCTCAAAGGAAACAATGAAAAGTGGTGACACAATTCTAATGAAAGGTGGTGACCTTTTCAATAAAGTATAAAGGAGATTTCATTCCAAGCCAAAAAGTAGAGGCAAAAATAAAAGATTATTATTCAAATTTTGAGAGCAAAGACAAAGTAAAAGGTGATCCCGACCGGGGACATTACATGCTCTTACCTTTGAGATCAAAAGATCAGTCTATATTGCTTATAAGTTATTTCAAGCATTTTGTTTACTTGCAAAGCCCCCCAAACATTATTAATATGGAGTTTAGAATCTTCCATCTAGTTTATTTGTTTTAGATTCTAGGAATATAAGGAGCTTGCTTGCTAATTGGAAAAGACGGTCTCCTCATACACTTCCATTTTGTGTTGTCACAGAAGTGACAAATTAAATTGCTAACAACAATGAAGTTAAATTGCACTAAAGAATCTCTATCCAAATCAAGGCAGTGGTACCACTTGTAATGAAATTGTTTATTGCAAGTGTATAATTACAACAATATATTGATGAATGACAAGATGAAAAGAGCAGCACCACGTGATGGAGAGAGGACAATAATGAACGAATTCACAGTCAAGAGTAGAATAGAGAAAATCCACACAATAAGAGTGATGTGAAAGTTTCATGTAGAGTAGTAAATTTAGACAAAGCCATTTCAAGGGGGCAACCTCCACAATTCTTACAATAAAAACAACATTCATAATATGATGGAAAATACCAAACTGCAACCTCCTCTATATAGCATAATTAGTGTATGGTGATACCACAATACCACTTAAGTTGATTGCTATTATATTCATGAGATCTAGGAAGTATTAAATGACTAAGTCAAAGATTGTCTTGCCACAAGTTGTCCTTTCTAATACTCTATAGCCTGGTACATCCAACAAGTAATGAGTGTAGCAAGACATTTTCCTTTAGGAAGAAAGGAACTATACTAAAATCTAGCAGTAACCAACATAGGTCAATCGGACTCAAAATTACGTTCAGATACATCAACAAGTAAAGTTTGAAGTATATCAATTACACAACTTAGGATACAAACAATAACAAAACAATTTAATTAGGGAAGAGGGCATTGCAAATTTGTCATTGATGTCAGGTAAATTGTCTTTGATGATTTGATTGATAACAAATGCAGAGATGCATTACAAATTCAGAGATAATAAGCAGCAGATGGCATTAATATTATGAATGAATTTCTTTAATAAAAGATGCCGACTTCATCACATATTCGCATATCTCACAGCCGACTTCATAAGAAGCATTGATCAGCAATTATATCTTAACAGCTAACTTTATTGAGTATATAGTAGCGACTCACATGCTTAAGACATCGACTCTTATTAAAAGGAGAAATAAGGATCAAGGAAGACGATGATTTATTAACATTCTAATATGTAGTGATTAGTTAGCCTTGGGAAAAGGCAAAACTTTAATTTGTCCTATTCAAAAGACAAACAGCGATTAAGCAAACCAAAGGGTGAGCTTTCAGCAACAAAGAAATATTTCTGATTAATAAAGTTACTGATAAAAGGCAGCGATCCATAAGTTACGTACATTTCCTGTCCCCTAGACCCTTGTTGGTCTCTTGTTGGACATTAATAAATTTATCTTATCTTATCTTATCTAAGGGATGCTTCCTTTCGTGAAAGAGCATAAGGAAAGGTGTAAAATAAATATTATATGAGAGATGAAGAGTGTGTATTGTGAGTGAAAAAGACAAGAGATCAAGCATATACACCAGATTTATGAAGAGCAATTTATGAGATCATTTGCAGATTTATGAGGAAATTATAAGATCATTTGCAGATTTAATGAGAAAATTACAAGAAGTTATGGCAGATTTTCATGTTGGACATTGTGATCATTTTATTGGCAGATTTTTGATCAATTTATAGCAGATTTAAGAAGGGAATTATAACAGATTTAAGAGGAGAGTTATAGCAAAATTTGTAAAGACAATCTGAATGAGGCGTTGGTGCCTACAAAATTTGTATCAAGTATATTACTGCAAGCACTATTTTTCCTGTGGTTTTCTCTTACAAGGGTTTCCACGTAAAGTTTGTTGTAATAATGGGTGACAGCAATCTCATGGAAAGCTATAGAGCACAAACAATGATATGAGAGTGAGATCTGTTGCTAGAGATGATGAAAGGTTGGTCAAGACTGAGGTTTTTTCTAATCTGTATCAAATTGTGCAGTTGAAGCATTACTGAACTTATGATTATTCACCAAAGAACCAACACAAGGTATGATGATGATCATAGGAGAATGACATGGATTAAGTGGACCTGGCTGATCAATTCCTGTAGAGTGCATGAAATGCTTCCTTGAGAATCTCCTACAGGCCATGGCTAGTCATCCTCTAGAAGCGGAGAAGAAGCTTGTAATACTTGTTGGTTTGAATACCCTGGCCGAGTTGCAAGGTGGTAGTATATCTGCTTTTCCTTAGAGTAATGGACCCACTTCACCAAGTTTGAGAATCGGGTATGCTAGTAACTATTTGCTGAAGGGAATTTTCTCTCATTGATCTATTAGTCTTTGTCAAATAATTATATAATCTGGTATTTGATTCTTAGATAGGGTATTTGATGCTTCCAACCATTGAAACATTTAGGAAGAAGAAAATACATAATGTGGCAGTTCTTAAAGTCTGCTAATTCTACTATAAAGATGGACCTTTGAGAGTAACTGCTTCTAAAAGGTAAACATGAAAGCAATTCTGGTTTGGATAACGCATAAGGTAGCAAGTGGCTCTGTACGATATTTGAATATTGAAATAATATTGACCATGGATGGGGTCTAGTTTTTCAGTATACAAATCTTCCCTACTTGTTCTGTTGTGATCTATATTGTGGATTGTGAATGTTTCTTGTTTCCCCATTGGTGTCAAATTTAGTGGTAGTTACCCTTGTCTTGATTTTCTTGGTTTGCCCAACAAAATCTTCTGTTAGGGATTGTTTTCTGATGTCAATTTAATGGTATTAAATTGCAAAATTTCACAAAAAACAAGAGGCATTATTTTCTTG
Organism: Thuja plicata; assembly: GCA_018584345.1. Classification (NCBI taxonomy): domain Eukaryota; kingdom Viridiplantae; phylum Streptophyta; class Pinopsida; order Cupressales; family Cupressaceae; genus Thuja; species Thuja plicata. Next base: position 2,497,295 of record MU226799.1, on the reverse strand, counting down.
ACCTGGATATTTGTGCTCCCTTCCATGTTTTCATTCATGAGCTCTGGCTCTATATGTTGATTCTCTTGGTTAGTACACTCAATATCTTTAGGATACATATATTCTAAGTTTATATGCTTGAGAGGACAATTTTGTATTTCTTTATAGATTGATTTCATGGTACCTCAGACATGCTTTTGGAATACATAAGTACTTAGTAAATTATTTTTATTTGAGCAGGTTGACTTTCATGTTGGTTAGTGTTGAAGATCTATCAAATTATTGCCAAGTACTGTTTCTGAACATCTACTATTCCTTTTTAATTATTTACCTTTACTAGTCTTTTGACAAACCTTTTTCACTCTAACAGACCACATGGAATTTATTTCCAATCATTCCCTTCATAGATGATAGCATTTGTTTTCTATCTCAAGAATATCCAAGTACTGTGCTTTTACTCCTTTCACTTTGTATGGCAAATCTATGAGGATATGGATTTTCATCTACTCCAGTATTTCTTTTACATTTCCTCTGGTTTGGTATGGGGATTGCATTTACTTCAGATTTCAATATTGCAATAAACTGAATTTTTAGGGAAAAGAATCTACCTTTCAAAAGCAAGAGGGAGGTAGTGGTAGAAATTGCAGATGCATTTGTCTTCAATTTCCAGCATGAATGTTCTAGTAGCTTGGGATTACCCATGACCCTAAAGGAGCTCGTAGTATCTAAACATTGCAATGTCAAATCCCAATCTATTCTTCTGACCACAAGGAATGGAAGTCTTACTCTCTCACCCAGTTAGTGTGTCTGTCTTCTCATTCCATTTAAGGCCTTGAGAACCTATAGGAGAGTTGAAAAGAAAGCCATCAACATATAGAGAAACAAGAAGTTGCACAGAAGCAAGCAAGAGTCGAAAGCTGTGGAACAGGATGATGAGTTCCAGCACTTATTCTCATTTCCAATGGAAAGGAGCTCATAGTATCTAAACATTGCAATGTCAAATCCCAATCTATTCTTCTGACCAGAAGGCATGGGAGTCTTACTCTCTCACCCAATTCTGCTTTCAACTCTTCCAGATTCAAATGTGAGAGGTTTTATAAAATGTCCTGAGTTATTTAACCAAGGCTACAATCCAAAACTGCTGTAAGTAGCCCTCCTGTTCTTGTCTTTGTGAGTTCCTCATCAACCCTAGCCCAATAATGCAACACACTCTTTACGCCAACTTCTAATGCCATCCTCTCAGCAGGTCAAGCAGCAATGTCAACAGCATTGAGAAAATTCTTAATGTTTTCTCTTCCAGTTCCTCCCTTGTTATGTCATTGAAAAATATTTACAATGCTCTTGCTGGTCTGGTCCTTAAAATGGAAAGAAAAGAGCTGACACCCCTCTACTTAGGTGTTAGGTGGCACATTTCCCTGTGCTTCATTCACCCCAGACGGAGAAAGTACAACCAAATGTTATGTACGAATTGCAAGAGACAGCAATTGATAAGAGAATTAATTATCAGCACTTGCTTAAAAGACAAGAGTAGGAGAGATCATAATGGATGAGTAGAACAATAGATGTCTTGGTGAAACCATTCAGAAAAGTGTTTAGCTAGGTGTCTGTAAGACGCACCAGATGGCCTACACTGGTGCTCGACAGTATGGCAGTTTGCAAATACACAAAGAGACTATTCCGAAGGGAATTGCACTTGCTAATAACGTGCCATGGAGTGAACTGCTCCAACATTATAAATGAACTTGGAACTCTCCTTTTTTCTGGGAAAGGCTACTCAACAGCCTTAAAACAAAAACCTTGCATGCTCATATCATATTAAAATATAAAAATCTCTTTAAAATTGCTGCACCACTCTTAAGTTTAATATTTTTGTATGGGCAATTCTTTTTTGTAATCCTTGGTATTTCAGGATATTAGCTTTGTATGTTTTGCTTTGCTTCATCTGGCTTCTGGTTTAGCAGTTTTTCTATACTTACACAGGGCAGTTGGCAAACTAGACAAGAGTTGGTGATTGCTCGCCAATTTTTAATTCTTCCTAGCTATTTGTGAGTTAACTTGCTAGTCAAACTGGCTGAGATTTTAGCGAGTACTCACTGTCTTTTTGACAATTGCTAGAAACTCAGGAGTTCATAAAAAAAGCTGCCAAACACAATAAAAATGCAAAACACAGAAAAGGCAAAGTAAAAAAGTGATAAAAATATTCAATAAGTCATGATTTTGCCATATAAATGCATGAACACTACTCACACTTTCCTCACAAAGCACTTGGAGAGGAAATATCTTTCACCAAATGTGCCAAAAACTTAATTTTTTCCTTAAGTGATAAAACTGTGAAAATGGTGTGACATAAAGTTTCGTGCTTTGTGTGGTTACAAAGGCCTTGATTTGGGCTTGGTGGTAGGGGTATCGCCTCTCGACCTTTCCCTGTATTGCAATATGGAATGTTCGAGAGGTGGTCCCTGAACCCTACAATAGGCATTGCCCCTTGACCCCATTGGAGGTGTTGCCCGTAGACCCCCATGAGGTGTGTTGCCCTTTGACCCCATTAGGGGCATAGCCCCCAAACTCCAATGAGGGGTGCCACTCCTTGATTGAGGCATTGGCTCCAAACCCCCATGAGCAACACTACCTCTCAATCCCATTAGGGTTTACAGTTTACACTCCTAGACCCCACTAGTTATTGGGATCTCCTCTAATATTAAAAAAATGATTACAATGATGGGATTTGAGAGTGGAGACTTGAATCGATAACTGAGACAATTATCTTTATCACTATCATAATATCATTGATCGATGATGAAGTATCATACCATCAGTATCAAAGATTCAAACATGATTATTATTAGTAAATACAACACAAACACTTTTCAGTTTTGCACAAGGCAGGTTGACAACAATTTAGAGGTCATTGATTTGGTTGTGTCATAGCCACAAACACAGCCTTTAATGTTGAGCAAGGAGCTGGAAGGCAGTGCAAGGATTAGAATCTCTCCCCAAGTTTCCTCTTGACTAGGGAAGAGGAAGATGTAAAATTTTTAATATGCAATTTATGAATTGTGATGATGATTTTCAAAGGCAATAATCATAAATTCATAATAGCTTCTAGCTAACTATTGTGTCAGATTTTGCATGATGTGATTTTGTACTCAGTTTGTTTCAAATGAATCGAATTTAATAGAAAACACTTTTATACTCATTTATGGATTCATTGGACATATTTGTCATTAAATTTTGCAAAAAATGTTTTTAAAGAATTTAAGCAATTTTTTAAGTTGCCAAGTTTTTGCTGTGTCACAAATCTTGGGTCTGCTAAGTTTTTGCCAAGTCTGAGTTTGCGAACTATGCAGTTATGCCTATGCCTTTTGGCCTTTGAGGTCTGTTGAAGGCTTTGTGCATTTTGTAATATCTCTTATTTTAATATAATAATATTTTATTAGAAAAAATCTGTCAAATTACTATTGAGGCTCATAGAATACATATCCCTTAATTGATTATGTGTGAACTTTGAAAAAATAAGAACATAATGACAGGTTTGGAAAAGTGAACCTTGTCATAGTATTGAAGATTCAAGAGACTGAATCTTGTTAACTTGGAATTCATGAACCTTAAAATCAATGAATTGGAATATTGCAATTCTGTTCTTGTAGCCATACCTGACTATCCCTATTGCCACTAGTGGTAATGTCATCTCAAAATTCAAATTATTGTAAGAAAAAATGTCTCACAAGGTGACAGCTTGAATTAGATTTGCATGCATAGATTTTGTTGTAATCATGAATCTAGGATATGCAGATTCTTGATTTTTTTTCAATAAATTATCTACTGTTTAAATTGAATTCTGCGACCCAACAAGCAACAGACTATCACATCTCAAACATTGGATTTTGCCAATTGCATTCTTTTGATACATTTATAATGCTGTTTTTGGTGCTATTGCTCTCATAACTTTGCCTGTAGCTTGCTGAACCAGTTTTATCAGCTATGCGGTTGGGAACTGCTTCTAGAGGGATGGTTAAATTAATATGGCTGGCAGGAATTGCTCTCTTGCAAATCTGTATTAATTACATCTAGAATTATCATATGTATGCAATATCCAGTAGCAGACCAGCCTATTTACTCTGTTCATGGTACATGGAAATAGGCATCTTACAAGAAAGGTTTCTGACTCTATTATTTTCCTAAAGTCATAAAGTTATTGCCACTGTACTCAAGGTGCGCACCCTTGTATTATGATCCTTGAATTACACCACTCAATGTGTAGTTGAGTCAGATTTTCTTTTTCTGCTGTGTAAAATGGGAAGTTTCTCGTGCAGTTGTTTAAATTGGCTGTGCTTATGCTTTTAAGAACTGTATAGTTAAAAAAGTTGTGTTGGAATTTACAGATTTTGATACATATGCATTTGGAAGAGTTGTTTCAGAATATGACAATGTAGCCATTGAATTTTAACAGGTAGAAGCAGAAAACCATTGTAGGAGCGAAATGCGGTTGTTGATTGACCAAATAAGCATACAGCAAGGAAAAATTGTGGCCTTGGAAGGTACAACTCATATATCAAAGAATTATTTTCATAGAGAGCAATTGCATTCTTTTCTTTAATTTGAGTAACTTGACAACAAATTGGTGTGCCGCTAGGAATTTACATTTCTTAAGATTGAGTGGTTGTCTTGAAAGTTGCCATCCTCAAATCTATAGTTATTTCATCCTGAAGACTATGTTACCAGATTCGTTTCTGGCAGCTGCAAAGTCGGGTCCGGTCTGGCCAAAAGTCCAGGCTGGATGCCATTCGCTGCAAAGTCTGCCACAGGGGTGTAAATTTGGCCCAAAGTCTGTCAGATGGACCCGGGCCAAATTTTGAAGTATTTATGTCAAATTTCAAAAACTGCAGAAGGACCCGGGCTGACTTTGGCCAAAAAACACATTTTTTTTGGACTTTTAAAAGTTTTTTTTGTCTAATTTAGTCAATTCGACCCTCCAACCCTAAAATAGAGTACCAAAAAGGCCAAAAAGGTAAAACATGTCATTTGTGCATTTGTGAATGAAAAAGAAAACTTCTTGCCTCCATTGCTAATCTTTCTTATTTGGTTGCCATTTCTCAAGGAGTGTTGAAAGGTGATTGTTGCATGCTCTAAGCTTGTTTGCGAGCTATTCCTACATGGTTGCAATTGTGGAGAACTCAAAGACATTGAAGAGGAAGATTTCAACAAAAGATGTAGGTTTTTGTTGATTTTGTTTGTTTTTCAAATTTTTCTTTGCATTTTTTTTACAAAATGAAGTGAACTCTCTAGTTTTATTTTATTGTTTCATTTTGGTTTGTGGCTTTGTATGTTATTTATAGATTCATAGAATGGCAAGTGCTACTAGCACTGGGAACTCCCGGTTCAACATAGACCCGACCTCTCCACATGGAAATAATGTGGAAATGCCAATTGGAGGAGGTTACGTTTGGGTTCGTAGCCACTGCAAAAAGGAATATAGTAGCTCTTATAGTAGAGTGAAAGCACATTTGTGCTTTATCCCTCAGATAGGCATCAAGTTTTGTCCAGGCAAGCCAAGAGTTGAAGGGCAGCCTACACCTAAAACCCTTCTTGCAGACCATTTTGTACTAAAATATATTGAAGAGCAAAAACAAGTAGATGAAGCAGCTGGGAATCCATTTGTTCATCGTTTGCAAAGGTCTGGAAGTAAAAAAGCATCAAAGGCCTCTGGCTCTATGGCTTTAGTTTCCACTTCCAATGAACAACCTGTAGAGGGCCAGCCATTCTTGTGTGTTCCTCGAGAACCGGTGACAAATAAGAGAGAAAAGGGGCGCTTGTAAATATCATTTCACAATTAGGCTAGAGACGTTGCCGAGCAAGACATAGCAAGATGCATCTATGCAAATAGATTGACATTTATGTTGTTCACTCACCGTATTGGCAAAAAATGGTGAGATCAATTAATGAGGCTCCAAGGGGGTTGAAGGGCCTGGGTTATGAGAAGGTGCGCATCACTTTATTGGATAAAGAGGTGAAACATTTAGAGGCTTCCTTGAAGCCCATCAAGGGTTCATGGATCGAAATAAGTGTGTCTATAGTATTTGATGGATGGAAAGATGCAAGAAATCACCCTTTCGTCAATGTTATTGTAGTCTCCATGAGAGGTGCAATGTTTTTGGGAGTTGTGGATTGTGAAGGGGAAGTGAAGGACGGTCCATTCATTGCAAACATTCTCATCCAAGCCATTGAGCAAGTTGGTCCTCAAAATGTTGTTAAGGTAATAACAGACAATGACAAAAATTATAGGGCTGCCAGGTTATTGGTTGAGGAGCGCTTCAAACACATTTTTTGGACACCTTGTGCTGTCCACTCACTCAACCTAATGCTGCAAAAAATTGGCAAAAAAAATTGAGTGGATCAAAAAAATGTATGAAGATGCCCAAGACATCCAAATGTTCATCACAAACAACTATTTGTCGCAAGCCATATTTAGACAATTCTCTAGATTGGAGCTCTTGAAGCTAATTCAATTATTTAAAATTTAAATATGTTTGACTTTAGTTTAGTAAACTTTCTATGTTTGTAATTTTAATATTGATTTTATTTTATTATTGCTTAGATCTTGAACTAGGTTGTTGAGAACCATTTTGCCTCCAACACTACTGTTTTGAGATGCCTTGTGAAGGTTAACGAGGCATTGTCTAGAATGTAATCAAGTGCTAATTGGAGCATATGGAGGTAATCTTGTAGTACAAGGGCAGTTGTCATTAAGGCAATGATACTAGATGACTCTTGGTGGGATCGTGCTGAGTACCTCCTGAGATTCAATGAGCCTATATTGAGCATGATCCGATACATTGGCATGGATAGGCCTTACTTGGGTGAGGTATATGATGGCATAGGCTCCATGATTGAGGATATTAAAAAAATCATAAATGAGAAAGAGCAAGATCTTGAAGCAACATTCTTCAATGAACTATAGAATATCATGGTGGAGAGATAGAACAAAATGGCGACCCCTTTGCATCTCCTTGCCTTTGTATTGAGCCGCAGGCACTATAGTCAGTCGGTCCTTAAAGAGAGTAGCACTAGAGTTGCCCCATATAGAGATCCTGAACTTGGTCACGGGAATAAGACAACCCTTTGTAGACTCTTTTCCGATCCCATACAACATACGATGAGGGCTGAATCATGAGTTTCGCAAGCATCAATGATTGTGGTCTTGACGCTCTTGAAGACAAGAACAATGCTTATGCTCATAAATGGTGGTACTTACATGGAGAAATGTACCAACACCTACAACCCATTGCCATCAAAGTTTTATCACAAGTTCTTAACCCTTAAGATTCTAATTTCTAAATTCTCGTTGATGAATGTTGAATTTATATTTAAATTTTTTATTCAAAACTCTTAATTCTTAACTCTCTAATTTCAAAATTGGAAATCTTGATAGGTTGCTAGTTCATCATCATCCGAGAGGAACTAGAGCACATGCTCCTTCATCCACTCAATAAAATGCAATAGACTACATTCCAAGAAGGTGGAAGACTTGGTCTATGTGCATTCAAACTTGAGGCTCCTAACACACAAAGACGATACCTACCCAAAAGAGGAGGCAAAGCATTGGGATGTTGAACTAGAGTGTGCGGAGTTGGAAGATTCGATTGCCCACCTTGATGCACTTGAAGTTGATGATGGTGATTACGAGCAACATAGTGATACTGAGGTTGCTCCTGAGGCTGACATTGTTAGTACCGATGCTAGTGGCACTATTTGTGCTTCTAATTTTCCACAGCTGGAGGATGATGATATGTTTGATGATATTTGTTTAGTGATGGCTGATTGTTAATGTTGAGTCGTCGACATTATTATTTTTGAACTGAAACATTGATATGGCAGTGTATTTTGGCACTTTGTTATGTCATTTGGACTAAAACATTAATATATATGGTGGTTTTCTTGACCC
>MU226799.1:2466243-2488770 GCA_018584345.1 Thuja plicata | reverse complement strand
GATTTCAAACCTGAATCTCGAACCCAAATCCGAATCTGGATCTGAACATGCATCTTAGCCTCAAGACAGAATATTTGTATGAAATACATTTAATTGATCAGTTTCTGAAAGCATGAGCATAGGTTCTCAAAAGTGCTTATTTTTCAATTACCTAACTGTGGGATATTGTAACATTAGTAATGTAGAATTTTGAGAAATGATTAAATATGATGAAAGTCATTTGTCTTGTGATAATTTCACGGAAGGAGCTTCAGCTAGTCTTTTAAGTTTTAAATATGTTCTAATTTCTTAATAAGCTAGGGTAGATGCCATTCACTGGACTATCATTCACCTGTTTTTTTGTGGTTGGGTAAAATGAAGATTAAAGGAGACTAAATATGAAACAAGAGTTGAAAAGAATTAGTTAAAGTCAAATTAAGTACCGCTAATATTTATTTCAAAAGTTGATGCAGTCATAGAAATTGAGTTCAGTTCTTCCATTTTTTCTCTATACGTACTAAAAATAATTCCCATGCATATACTTCCTTTTCAAATTATGGGAATTTTCATAGAGAGACCACTTTCTGGAGCTTTTATCAGTCATATTTTAAGTTAGCTGGCTATTATCTGAATGGATCATGGTTTACTTTATGATTTGTGCGAAAATTTTAGAAGGATCTTGCGATGCTAGTTGATAATTAGATTGTGTTAAGTTAAGAAGTGGTCATTGTGTTCCACTCAAATTAAGTTTGGATAAGTTGCTTGATGAGGAGGAATTAAAGGAAAGTAATTTCATCAGTTAATACTCAATTGGGACTTGTTCTTTGTAGGTGTTTTCCTTTATTGGAGGTAGGAGTTTTGCCTTATTTGAGTGCACGGGCATTTATATCCTTTAAAGTTGCAAACATTAAAAAATGACTGCAATTCTTTAATTTTGTCTGATCTGTTACTTACATGGACAATATTAATTTTCATTAATTGTGTTGAACTTATCATTATGTGCTCACTTTAAAAATATTTCTCATTTTAAACATCAAAAGAAATCCCTTATTGATTATCCATTTCTGATCGCAATTGCAAGTGGAAATGTAGATAGCTGAAGGGTAAACATTCTGGCTGATTAACCATTTTGACTTAAATTGGACTGAGTTATTACATTGAAACACATTTAAAATATGTTACGATAGTATTATTGCAGCAAAAAGCAATCAGGCATTCTGACAACAGAGTAATATATAGGACAAGAAGCCATTTCAGGATCCTTGAAAGCCATCTAATATCACAACATGGCCCATGTTGAACATGTGGTTGGATAATTCATAAATTAATTCCATAGTCCTCCCCAAGTATGGTTCTCCAAAACTAAGTTGAGGCACAAAACCATACCTATGCAGTACTATGTGTTAAATTTAGGAACCAGAAATATATGAAACAGCAAGACAACAAAACATGCAAATGACAGATACACAACAGAATTATCCTGGGAAAAACCCTCCTCACTGAGGGAAACAACCCAACCCACCAAAAGATAGATACTTTATTAGAGTTTCAAAACTGATTACAAAATCTGTCTCCTTTTTGATGTCTTCAATAATCAACGATCAGAGATAATCTTAAATAACAGAGTATCGTACTACACAAACATGATTCACACGTACATGAGAATAACAGCAAAAACCACTGACTATCTGCAATGTTCTGGTAATAACAGTGACTAACAGCAACACCAGCTATTCACGATAGCTCTTGCAATATCAAGAAAATCACAGCATATGAAAATGAATAATGCGATATGAAGAGAATCGCGATACACAAGAAGACGAAACTCCAAGATGGCGGTTACAAAGACAAACCGTCACTCCTGTAAATGAAGATGCCAGTGAGGATATAAAAACGACGGAGATAGGAAACCGTCGTTCTCATAAATACAACTATTAAATAATAAAAGACAGTAACAAAGCGGTAAACTATAATATGCCTGCCAGAGTCAACTAAGCCAAGTCAGCATTCGCAAGGAGTCCAGGTAATGAGAATGTGAACATAAAAGGATGAATGAGATGCCACGATGCCAACAAGGCACGATGCCTTCTACACATGAAGCCAGAAGTGCTAAGCACGAACAGGAGAAGCATATGCGCAAGAACACAATAGGAGCAGAACATAACGAAGACATTGCTGAAAATATGAAAATCTGAGAAACTCGATGGAGATAATAATAGGTAAGAAATATCTCTCACGCAGCTACATACTTCAACACTATGGAACCTCCCCAAATCACACTTCAAAAAAATTGACAGTAGAAGGGATTACAGAGGAACTTTATGAATGAATTTATACGAAAAGTAGACATCGCAAAACATTTTGATTTTGGGATGGAAAGGGAATACTTCATCCATCACCAAATGTCATTGACTGGGGCACATCAAAAAAATATCATGAGATCAAATCCATCCTAGCAATAAGGCAGTAATAAATAGGATGGTAATGAAGTATTAAGTTATTTTATGGCAAGTATAAAGGAAAATACAAGTATATTTAAGAAATATGGAATAAAGCGAATGAAGGGTAGAAAAGGCTACAGATAGATTTGCTGTTTAAGTAGAATAAAGCAAGGATCTGTTTATTCAAAGAGTTGAGCAATTATTGCTTTGGGATAAAGCAAAGGTTGCTTTTTGGGCCTTGCTTATAAATATTGTAAGATATATTGTAATAAGGGCATGATTATTTGTATGGAAATGTGTAATCTTTAACCTATTGAAGATATGTTGTCTTCAAAATGGATGGTAGCTCCCCTGTGAGCTTGACCTGTTCTTGTTATTGGTTGCAATATTAACAGAGCTATACTGCCTGTTCCTATTTAAAATCTTCATAAATCTGTTTCCTTTCACAGCTTAGAGTTAGAAATTTACATTTAAAATTTTATAGACAAATTTCTTTTCTATAAATTTATCAACTTCAATTCAGATTGATTGAGGTTCATGATTGTTGATAACAACAGAGTTTGAATTCTTTAAATTCCTATCACAATAAATTGGATGCTGAAATGTTTGTCATTTCCTTTGTAAATAATGTTCATTGATTGTCTCATAACTTTGGCTTGTGAAATTTCATGCCTTTTTTTCTTGTGTATACTTGTATGTCATACTTTTTATCGTTGGATGAAATTTACAATATAAAAAAGAGTTGTGAAAGCCTCTATAGCAAGTATGCCATTTTTCATTTTTGTTTTTGTTATTTTATATAAAAGTTAAAACCTTAGCCATGTTCAAAAGAAAATTGTTACTATTTATGAAAGAATAGTTTAAACTTTAAACAATAAATAGAAATTCCTTTGTATGGCAGCCTCTATGAGATGCTTAAGGATATGTAGTTAATATTGCATACTATTTCACTTTTAGGGTAATCTAGGTACATCTGTGTTTATGAGTCCATTTAATGTATCCCGCTTCATTTGTTACAGAGGCAAAGCAACGTTTGGACATAGAGTGCGGACAACTTCGTAGTCTTGTTCATGATCTTGAAAGTAAGTCATGTTTTTCTCCCTTTTCTGGACAAATTTGTCTGTCTATTCTTGATTTTAACAATTGGATATTATTTGCTTTTACATATTTCAAGTGATTAATTGAATTTCACAATCACTCTGTTAGAATGCCTCTTAGTTTATGTTGTATGTCGATAAGTGTACATTGAAGAATGCAACTATTGCTAGATTAGGCATAAAATTCTCTTGAAATATGTAAGCAGAGAGGACATGTTGGAGTCATCACCTATTGGATTGACAATTTTCTGATTTATCCATGGTGGCTGCAGTATGAGCAGCTGAATTCTGTTTTAAAACTCCATCATTTCCCAGATGTAGGTATGAAAGATCTGTATGACAAGTGGCTATTCATCTTTGGTTCCAAAGAAAGTTAATCCTGGCATGCCTGATGGTGTTCAAAACACCCTCCCTAGTATATTTTGACACAATCCATTTTGATTTCTAGAATGCTTATGAATTTGTACCGTTGACTACAGGCTTGTTGATTACTCTTGGCAAGTTACACAGGCATCTTCTTTCAGCTGATAAGTTATCAGTCCGATGTTTTTTGCTCTATTTGATAAAATAAATAGATGAATTAATAACAGAGATGACAATGTGTACTGGATACAAGAGTAAAATATATCTTTATTTGCAACATGGAATTATTATAGAAGACCAGAGATGGTCAGCCAAGGATTGGAGTTGATTCGACTAGATAATCCTACTTTCCTTGACAATACACAATTTATTTAAAGGACCCGACAACTGCCAAGAGGGACACAACTAGCAACCAATTGATGCTTATAACTACTTGAAGTTGGCAAACACTTAATATGTTCCCCCGCCCAAAAAAAAGAAAAAATCGTCTTCAAGATGACAAGTAAACATCAAGTAGTATTAGGAAGATTGATGCCGATATTGTAGATAAAGTCTTGTACATGAACTTGGAAGTGTACCTTTCAAACTTGGACTTGTAGTATACTTGGCAAATCAAATGAGTGCAATGGGGATTTGCCCCATTGGGGCCAAGGGGCAGTGCAAATCAAGACCTTCAAAACCACATAGTGTTTTATGGCGCACATCATTTTCATGATTTTTAAGGCAAAAACAAGTGACAAAGCCAAAAAATAGGGATGTTACCATGTATGATGTCAACTAGGGAAGGTAGTTGTTGTACAATGGTTGATTTCCATGTGATGGGGAATTGTGTTTGGATGACGATGCAACAAAGCCCTACTGCGTTCACTCGTCGATGTTTTACCTCATAGCCATTATGCTAGCATACGATGTGTAGAAATGTTGTTCGTATAGTGAGAAGGGATGTTTGTCATGCATTGTGAAAAGACACTCGATGCCTTGCACAACAACTGTGTATGGTTAGATGATGTTGCAGAAGACTCATATAAGGATGTCATATGCGATAAAGGCAAGGATGCATAATTCATACGGTGTGTCTTCCCTATTTGTTGTACAATGTGAAAAAATGTTGTCATGCATTTTGTCGAGTGGGGTAATGTGTAAGGCGTATGACTTGAACAAGATGTCATACGATGTGTCAATGTGAAGCTGGTGTAAAAAACATGCCATACAATGTCAAGATTCACTCACTGAGATTGCTGTACGATGCTAATTTCTACTTCTTGAGACCATTGTACAATCTCAATCTTTATGCCTCGGGATTGTGGTATGGTATCCGTTTTCACCCCTTGGGACCATTGTATAATGTACTGAGTGAAGGAATGGTTTGAACTGTTGCGTGATGTAATAAATGACTGACTTTGTTGGGCGCTTGCTATAATTTATTCCCTTTGTAGGGTGTAACTTTATAACGCCACCGTACTATGTGAAGGGATTTAGGAACTCATCATGCTTTGTAGCTTGACACAACATAATCTAACCACTTAATATAGTCAATTTGCGTAATCGGGTTTTTTATGTAATCGAGCCTTTTATTATTTTCTCCTTAAATTGTTGAACAATATTTTCACCTATTTTTCAATCTTTCTTTATTTTCTATTTTTCTTTTTCTTTTTTTTTGTAATTTTTTTTGTTAAGTTGATTTGACTTGACGAGTATTTATGTGCTCTAGGTTGAATATTCTTCTCTCAGTACTTTGAAATGTATCGTCCATAATTTTACATTCTTTTGCAAAGTCTGTAATGTTCCCTTTTCGAGATGACGTGGTTTGTGGTTTGTGGTTTGGTTTAGCCTATCATTGGCCCTCATAGGCTAAGATTGATGGTTAGACAGTCCCACTTGGCAGAACATGAGGCTCTTTCCTTCCGGAGGTCAGAAGTGTAGAGGATTTCTCTTCGTTTGGGTCAGTTTGGTACACTTACTATTTATAGTAAGTCATTTATCCTACATTTCTATATTTGGCAGGTCACTTGGACCAGCACAGGTTGCAGTGATGACCTTTAGCACCTCTGTTTTGATCAAGTATTTAGGGATTTATTAATTTTAGTAAATCAAGGGTAATAGAGATGGACCCTTACTATTTTTAGTAAGACACCCAGATTGATAGTGAGAGCAGCGGGCTAGCCAGTGATGAAGTCAGAATCATTAAATAATGGTTATTAATGGAGTTATGACATTTAATTATTATTACAGTGTTACTTTAATAATAATTAATTATTTTAAGGGAATATTATATTGACTTCATATGACTTTATCATAAAGTCAAATCATAAAGTGAGCATTTAATGACTTTATTATAAAAGGACATTTAATGATCATAAAGTCAATTTATAAAGTGCATATGAGGAATAATATAACGTATCAATTTCAAGGGAGATATAAGTGATTATTAATATATATACTTTATATTATTTTGTTTTGCACCAAATTTGGGATCCTTCCAGTGCACCAGGATTTCAGACAAGGCTCATAGAGGAGTTTTGGGATATGTACATGGTGCCGAGTACATATGGTTTTACTTTTGACCCTCACGTGCATGATCTCTTTCAGGTGTACAGTTCAGTTACACAAGTGTTGGATAGTGTGCATGATAGCTCACCTTGCGCAGTTTTGGGAAGCAAACTTTGTCAACCTTCCGAGTTGCTTCCCTATGAGATGTTCACTCTTGCGACATCTACAGTCGGATTCGATTTAATTTGGCAGGTACTATAAGTTATGCTGGTGTTGGTGTTATAGGAGCTAGTTGGTATCCGTTGGGACATTACACAGTTCTACCCTTGGGATCTGGGTGGACTAGTGCGTTATTTTGTTTCTGAGATTGCTTGGGGACAAGCAATTTTAGGGAGGGTGGACTGTAATGTCCCCTTTTCGAGATGACATGGTATGTGGTTTGGATTAGCCTATCATTGGCCCTCGTAGGCTAAGATTGATGGTTAGAGGGTCCCAGTTGGTAGAACAGGAGGCTCTTTCCCTTTCGGAGGTCAGAAGTGTTTAGGATTGCTCTTCGTTTGGGTCAGTTTGGTACACTTACTATTTATAAAATGGGGATTATCAACATTTTAGTGTGGAAAACTTGTCAAAATTGGCGACCTTGCCTGAACGGCTGTAGGAAACTATAGCAGATCTATCTATTTCTTCCATAATTGTTTTTGATAATTATAGTTGATGCAAATAAACCTCATTGGAGGTATTGTTACCATCTGGGTACTCCTCTATTGTCAGTTTCACCAGTTCGATCAATAAAAAACCACATTTCCAGGCTAGCATGGGACTCCTGGTATGTTATTCACTATTCTGGTTGCAATAAATAATTAGAATTTGGTATTAGTGTTTGCTGTTATGAAGATCAAAATTCTGAATTAATTTATTAGTTTATCATTTCAATATATTTTGCATTCTAAATCATTTGTTCATTGGCAAAGAAGTAACCAAAAACCCTTAAATACATTCTGAGAAATAAATTCATCAAAAAATTGTCAAAAACACAAACATTTGCAAGTTGTTGAATTTGATAACCCGAGGGGTTACAACAGTGGTATCAGAGTAGTTTCCTGCCGTCCTATTGGGGGTGGAAATCATTGAGTTCACACGTTTGATTTTGAGTGACTAGGACTCTTGCAGTTGTTTCAGTTATGGAAAAATCTAGGAAATCAATTAAACAAGGAAACCAATTGAATAACATGATTATTTCAAGGAAGCAGTCAAATGCCACAATGAAAAACTTGGAGAAGATTAAGCAAAATCAAAAAAAGAATGTATGAATTGCTTTCAAACCCGACAACCATAGACAATTTAGCACGGTATATGACATCCATTTTTAAGGGGTCTACATCACAAAACAAAAAGGAAGATAAACAAGAGGTCTCTATAGGTGGGACATCTAGAAATTTTTACAATGAACTTTCAGCAGCTAGTGATCAGCATACAACTGATCCCATGGAGATTAAAAATCAGACTTACATTAAGGGAGATGCTGGGCACAAAACACTTTATGATGACTTCCAGATTGGGGAGGGGCTAGTGATGTTCGAAGATAAACCAATTGCATTCAAACAACTAAATGAAGATAAGGTTTCTTGTGATGTTATTTATACTTGTGAAACTCTAATTGATGCCCAAGATCAAAAGGTGGATATGGAAGTTGATCCTTTATGTAGTGGAGCAGCCACTAGTTTTTTGATTACCCCTGATGAAGAAGATTTGCCACAAAGTCATATTGTCATTACTGATTTGTTTGAAGACATTCACATGAAGTCCCATCATTCTCATGTGATAGGAGGTTGTGGTAATGAGGAAGCCAATGGTATGACATCAACCATTGATGGCAGCAGTAATGATACTTTGCATCAACATGAGATAGCAATGATGACACATGTGCACGATGATACCAGCGAGTTGCCACATGAAAGTACTCAAGAATTGGGTACTATTGATGCTTTGTGTGATGTGGATTCATGCTATAGTGAGTCTGATTTTCATATTAGACCTTAGAGAATGAATCAGAAAATTCGGTGGTTGACAATAGGTCCCAGGATCGTGATTTGGAGGGACTTGCAGTTACACTGGAAGCGGAAGTGCGCAAAGAGATTGTCAAAACAACGTCCACTTTACTAGTTGAGCCATCTTTTGAGGTACATACCAATAGTACCTCGGTTGTTGATGTGTGTGGAGATGATAGCACACATGATGTTACTTGTCATGAGGTGAGCATTGCTGATACGACATCTTTTCATAGTGCAAATTTTGATTTTGAGAGCTTGCATGAGTGCCATGAATTCCATAGACATCAGCTGGTTGGGCAATTAAAAGTGAATGACAGTATGATCACCACAACGTTGCTCGCCAGATGTTAGCCACTTATGGTTGGAGCACTCTTGTGATAGATGAGCATTATGTTGGTAGTCTTTCCCTCACAGAGTTTCATACGCTTTGAGAAGTCATCAGAATAATGAAACAAAATTATTTGCAGTTATTGGCTGACAAAGACTACCTTCTCGAGTGGTGTTGTACTTATTATGATGCCTTGAAGGGAAAGGAAGAGGAGGTTGATGAGCTCACTCATGCGCTAGGAGTGACTTTGGATTCATTGGAGAGAGCACAGTTTTCCCTTCACGAGTCTCAGTCACAGTTAGATGAGGTTTCCGTGGAGTTGAGGTTGGCACAATCTTCACCAACTATAGATACAATTTAGTCCTCTACAATGGCAGTTGGTGATGGTCCTATATCCACGGGTTATGACTGTGAGCGGGTGGAGGATGTGACCACCTATCATAGCTACATGTGTCGTTGATACAGATGGAATGAGTGCATCTGTTGAGCAGCAAAGAACCACATGTTGTAGTAGGTTCTCCTATGGTTACATACACTACAGGTGTTGTTGATGAGACAAATGACAGAGGTTATATTCAGTACTGTGATAGTGAGCGCTTGACTGAGGTGGGAACTTTCTATCGTGATTGCATAGGGAGGAGTACTCATCACTTCTTTTTTGATCCACACAGAGAATTTGATGATACATCGGTATGGATTAGCTCCGAGGTTGTACCATCCTTTGCATATTGAGTATTTGCCATCTACAATAGATGGGATCAATGACTGCGAGTTGGATTACTTGCAAAGTCGGCACATCCATGAGAGCCCAGCAAAGGATGGAGATGGTGGTCATGTTACAGACACCTTTGGATGTTCTTATCTCCACAGTACGGATGGATGTGAGTACAGTGTGTTTTGGGACCCGAGTGATGACAGGTTTGGCAGTGTGTATTGGATGGGTCCCATGGGATTGCTTCACCACTTTGGGCACGGTGAAGTTGAATTTAGTGTTGAGCAACAAAAGGCTGAGGATGTTTTTATTGGCAGGGTTCTATTCAGAGTTTGGGATCCTTCAAGTGCATCTGGATTTCACACAAGGCTCGCAAAGGAGTTTTGGGATATGTACATGGTGCCGAGTACATATGGTTTTACTTTTGACCCGCACGCGCATGATCTCTTTCAAGTGCACAGTTCAGTTTCGCATGTGTTGAAAAGTGCGCATGACAACTCACCTTGCGCAATTTTGGGAAGCAAGCTTTGTCAGCCTTCCGAGTTGCTTCCCTATGAGATGTTCACTCCTGTGACATCTATAGTCGGATTTGATTGAGTTTGGTAGGTACTATCAATTATTTTGGTGTTGGTGAAACAAGAGCTAGTTGGTATCAGTTGGGACATTACACAGTTCTACCCTTGGGATTCAGGTGGACTAGTGTGTTATTTTTTGATCAGGTATTCGGGGATTTACTAATTTTAGTAAATTAAGGGTGATAGAGATGGACCCTAATCGTTTCGTTTTTAGTAAGACACCCAGATTGGCAGTGAGAGCAGTGGGCTAGCCAGTGATGAAGTCAGAATCATTAAATAATGGTTATTAATGGAGTTATGACATTTAATTATTATTAAAGTGTTACTTTAATAATAATTAATTATTTTAAGGGAATATTATATTGACTTCATGTGACTTTATAATTAAAGGGGATCTAATATCATAAAGTCAAATTATAATTTGAGAGCATTTAATGACTTTGTTATAAAAAGACATTTAATGATTATAAAGTCAATTTATAAAGTGCATATGAGGAATAATATAAAGTATCAATTTCAAGGGAGATATGAGTGATTATTAATATATATACTTAATATTATTTCGTTTTGCACCAAATGAAGGGATTGACCCTTTTGAAAAGTTATTATAAAGTTTTATTAAAACCCTAAGAGTGGGTTTCAAAAGGGAATTAAAGGCATTTAAGAGTTGAGAGGATATAAAAGGTTTCAAAAAGCAAATCAATCTCAATATTGATGATTATTTTTCTTTGCTATTTGGATGTTCTTGGGATTTGAGCTTGAGACCAAGGGTTTCAGTCATCTTCAGCCATTGGAGAACGAATCTCTTTAATGTTTTTGCAATTCGCTGATATTATTGCTTTGTGAGAGCTTCATACAGGAGTTCTATTTGGGTCAAAAATGTGAAAAATATCAAGGGTTTGGGCATATATTTGAAGGTTTATTAAGTGCAGACCTGTAGCAGCATTAGCAGATTGGTGACAGTGAATTGATCAGGTTTTAGAGGCCATTGAAGGCTGCCACATCCATTTCCAGCCCTCATGTGGCTTCCTAGGGCAGGCCATACACATTGGAGGCACTTGGGGTGTCAAATAAATAAGTTACCAGCCGTTAGGGTTTGAAAAAGGTTGGAAAATCATTATCAGCAGCAGTAGTAAATAAATAAGTGGTTTTTACAGGCTCTCATAAGTGTACATGGTTACTATCAGCATTTTAGTGTGGAAAACTTGTCAAAATTGGTGACGTTGCCTGCACGCTTGGAGGAAACTATAGCAGATCTATCAATTTCTTCCATAATTGTTTTTGATAATTATAGTTGATGCAAATAAACCTCATTGGAGGTATTGTCACCATCTGGGTACTCCTGTATTGCCAGTTTCACTAGTTCGGTCAATTAAAAAACACATTTCTAGGCTAGCATGGGACTCCTGGTATGTTATTCACTATTCTAGTTGCAATAAATAATTATAATTTGGTATTAGTGTTTGTTGTTATGAAGATCAGATTTCTGAATTAATTTATCAGTCTATCATTTCAATATATTTTGCATTCAAAATCATTTGTTCATTGGTAAAGAAGTAAGCAAAAACCTCTAAATACATTCTGAGAAATAAACTCATCAAAAAATTGTCAAAAACACAAACATTTGCAAGTTGTTGAATTGGATAACCCAAGGGGTTACTTCAAAGTTGGTTACCTTTGCTGCAATTGTCATCTTTTGCAAACCATGGACTGCATTTTGTACACATAAATTGTCCAACTTTATGAAATTATTTTTCATTGGTTGCTCTTCACTGAGAGTTGCAGCTAATTACAATTCAACAAAAATACTCCATAGTCTTCCATTTGTAGATGAGATAGGCCACAAAGAGAATTTTTTCATCCTCCAAACATGACTATAACTCGAAAATACCTTTGTCTTTTGGCTCCATTAGACCTTTGACTCTTTGTCCATTCTTCTTCGGAGTTCAAATCTGACAAATCCAAGTAAGTTGCTTCCTTACTGAATGCTCAATTTTTCAAATCAATTATATAATTCCGACCCTTATTTTCAGTGCTTGGGTTCCATTAATTACCTTTTGTCCCATTAAAATGCCAAGAACCTTAATATCTTGTTGATTTGCACCCACTAGTTGAAATTTGGGGGTGAAATGGTCGTCTTACCAAGACTTTGGCAGGTGTCTTCTGGAAGTATGTTCATGCCAAAACCACCATCAACAATCATATTAGTGAGATTCCTACAAAGGAACTCCCTCTTGACCACCTCTAGTTTCCTTGTTGTGTTGACTGTCAATTGCATTGGATCAATCACTTGGTCGCTGGATGGTGGAGGTTGGGTTATTGGATTTTAATTCTCACCATATTCCATTTGGTTGTACCATGCACCATCTCATTCTCCCCTGGTACAACAGCATTTGAAGTTTAGGAGTACTTTTTAATAAATCCACAACTTTAACTAGTACAATAGTTTGAAGTACTTGCCTTGTATATTTTTCTTGGATTGTAATTGAGTTTTTATTGTACTTGTGTTTGCATTTGAGTTGTGTTTGTTAGCCATAACATTTTCCAAGTACATAGCCTTCTTTGCTTGGGCACGTGTAATGACTAGTACTTCATTTTGCCTATCAACATCAATTAGGTTTATGCTAGCCATTTGCATCAAATATCCAATGTCTTTATGGTCTCCAGGTTCACACCATCTACACAATAATTGCAACGTGTCCTACTTGTATCGGCAGTCTTTTGCAAAGTGTCCCCATTTGCTACATTGTCGACATTGTATGATCGAATGCCCTTTGCAGTTGTATTGTATTTGAAATCCTCATCAGAGTGAAAGTACTAAATCCTCAGTGTTGATTGCATGAACTACATAGTTGAGATCACTGCATCATGAAGATTGATCTCCTTCTGATAGGCTTTCCTCTTATCCCTTTTGCGTGACACTCCTTAATTCTTTTGTCCCAGGCATTAGGAGATTGTTGGTTATGTGCAATCTCATAACTATTGTTGCATGCTGCGTCTTTCAACTTCTCATTGCATTGATGATTTCTTACTTTTTGAAAGATATTTGAGATGAAAATCCAAGCTCCCTTGTATGTTTTGACTAGCTTACAATCCTTTTTATTGTAAATTTTTTGTGAATGAGTCATCATACACATGCTTACCCAACTTAGGATTACGTTTGCTATTTACAAAATCAACCACTTGAGGCACAGGATATTAATTCTGTCAGCACTAGTGTTTCCTTCCTGGTTACATCAATATCATGTAATTTAAAACTTAAATTCTGATTGTGATTGTCTATTTATTCAGTACAAATATTTAAAAATTTAGGCAAGAAATTGTAAATTATTATTTGGTTTTATTAATTCCAATTGACATCTTGTACACAATTTTATTGTTGGGGGCGGACAATCAATTGATAACGTAGTCCAGTTATTTATTTTCCCCATCGCAGCTGCTGGTTTGCCCTTGATCATTTGTTAGATCTTTTAATTCTGTAAGAACGCGTGGGCTGTTACCTAAATGACATGGGCCAAAATGATGCCATATTTATGGCAGAGTCTGATTTCCATCTGCTTTGATGCATTGGTATCATATATCAAATAGCTTTATGATAAAAGAAAAACTGTTCCATTCCGCTGAATAAATTTATGTTTTGTCCTCATTGTCCACAATTTGTTTATCATGTTGCTGGCAGAAAGAGGAGTAAATGGACTAAAGAATGAAGGTGTTGAGGTGAGTTCTAGATAAAATAAGTCATTCAACTGTTTGGAAACCAGATTATATTGAAAGGTTTGGCAATGTAATCTGTATTATTTTATTAATTTTCTAAGATATGCATGCTGCCAAATTTGTGCAATATAAGAAAGATTATATTGGTAACTCACTCAGGAATTTTAACTTGAACAGGATCCTGTAGCAGCTGTTGTCATTATGGCTTGCAACCGTCCTGACTATTTAGAAAGAACAGTGAAGTCTGTCCTAAGGTAGAGAATGGTTAAAAAATACACAGTTTGCATGAAGAATATTTTTGTTTATTGTATCATGGCTGTTAGATTTTATTTGATTGCCACTATACATGTCCATTCAGATCCCTGAAAACAGGGTTTCTTGTTTTCAGGTATCATGGACCTCTGGCTAAAAAATTTCCTCTTTTCATATCACAGGTATTTAAACAGTAACTACACTAATAATATCAGGTTTTGTGCTTATTAGTTATAAACTTATATGTTATCTTTTATCATTTTTCAATTCTTTTAAGAATTTTCTTTTGTTAATAAAAATGGTTGTCGTATGATTGATATTTAATTCATTTCTAAGAAATGTGATTTGCTTTCTCTTGTTGCTGACTTTAATTCAGGATGGCCCAGATCTATCAGTGAGAAGCACAGCTCTGAGTTATACCGAGTTTAAATATATGCAGGTATACTTCAGAGACACAAGTTTGACATTATGCATAGTGACATAAATAATAACATCCGACCTGTCCTAAAAGCTTTTGTTCAAAGATTCAACTTACATTTTCTGGATGTCAGGAACCTTGTGTTAAAGAAGACACGGAACATTTTTGTCCATTAGTCAATGATTAGATTCATAGAATCACAGGTATTGTGGCTTCCTATTTAAAAGAAATAAAAGTTCTTTCAATGAACATCAAATATGATCAGTATTATCTTGAGTTTCAACATTACTGAAGCAAAATATGATCAGTCAATAGGGCCTCTTTTATTAATAGGTGGGCCATCCCAAGTGCTAATGCTTCATGATGTTTAGTGTGCCCTACTCCAGGGATAGGGGCCGAGTACAATTGGATTACAGCCTATCGGAGAGTATAAAACAACATCTGGTCCAGCACCATTCAACCACCCATTCTGTCTTATTTCTCCAAGTTTCCGAATCTGGGTTTGCATCACTCTTTGATATAGGATTTGGGTTCCTTTCTCTGATATGCAGTTTATTCCTCAGCAGTGTAACACGGGGACGCGTCCCCCCCCTAAACCCCTCCGTTCCTAGGTCGGGGACGGCCCCGGGATGGGGATGGGATGTCCCCCCCATCCCCCCACCACCACCTTCTTGCCACCAAGTCGCCACCGGGACACGGGGATGGGCAAACGTCCCCAGGATGTCCGGGTGATGCCTAGGCATTCCTCGATTGTCCCAGGGACATCTGCATGTGCCCCGTTGCCGGACGGTGTCAAAATGACAAAAAGGTGAGTTAATGTTTTTTTAAAAGTTTTCACTTTTATATTAGAGTTCTATTCGAACCCTAAAAGGAGTTGGGTCCCATTTTGGCCACTCCAAGCCTACATAAGCCCCTCCAAACTTCATTTTTTCCTCGCAATTGGATTTCAACTTGTTTGCTACAGTTGATAGAGAAGAGTGAAAAGGAGTGCAAAGAGTGATTGGAGGAGTGCAAAGAGTGATTGCAAGTGAAAGAGGAGCAAGAAGAAGAAGAGGAGGAAGATTCTACACCTTCCTTGAAGAGATTCATCAAGCACAAGGTAGGGTTTTTAGAATTTTTTTGTTTTATTTTCTGATTTTTATTACAAAAAGTAAATTTCTAGTGTTGTTAAAATGTTGAATGTTGTTTCTAAATTCTTGTTGAAAGTGTTTTCATTTTTGTTGTTTTTTGTTTCTAAATTAGGGCCTAGACTGAAATTAGTTTCTTAATAATTTATTTTTAATTTTTTAAATTACTAATTAGGCTGAAATTTTTTCATTTTGTGAAATGCAGTGTCAAAATGAGCTCAAATAGTCATGATATCAGTGGAGATGAAATGGAAGTTCAGTCTGAGGGTGTAGGTCTATCAGATTATGAACCTGACCATGAGGTTGAGCCTAAGGAAAGTGACCATGGGGCTGATTGGGAAGCCCAATATAGTTTTATCGCTAGTGGACCACCTTCTATAGATTGCCCCTCTCAGCTTTTGACAGTTTGCTAGGGGTCCTTATGATCCCAAGTCTCCTCTCAAACAATTTGCAACAAGAGTGACAACCCTAACGCCAACAAGTGGTGGCACAAGAAAATGGAAATGCAATCTTTGTGGTGCAAAATGGTCTAGGAGCATCACTAGAGTTAATGCACATCACTAGAGTTAATGCACACTTGCTCTTTTGGACATGACATGGTGTGAGTGCATGTAAATTTTTTATGGAAGCTAAAAATGTCAAAAACAAAATTGAGATAAACAAGCTTTGGGGTGTTCTTGATGATAGTGCAGTTGCAGTGCGTACTACTTTGTCAGCTAGGCAACCACATACTTCTTCTCGTGCCATGCATCATAGAGCGATGTCAGGGTCAGCCTTAGGACCTTCATCCACTTAGAGTTCAGCGGGGGAGGGCAGAGACAAGGGGAAACACAAGGCGGGAAGTAACCCCATAGCTGATTTGTTAAATATGAATTTGAAGGATCAAATAGATGATTCCATTGGCAAGTTCTTCTTTGCCAATGACATACCATTGCATGTAGCTCGATCTCCTTATTATAAGGAGATGATGTCGATGCTAGTGAAGGGGGGACCATCATTTGTGCCACTAGGTGAGCACAAATTGAGAACCACGGTCATGGATATCCCGTATACCAAGATCAATATTTTGATGGAACAGATGAAGGCATTTTGTATAGAGTCTAGATGCAGCATAGTTATCGATGGGTGGACGAACATTAGCCATTGTCCACTCATCAATATCATGGTTACATGCACAAAGGGCCCATACTTTCTGAGGGTAATTGATTGTTCAGGGCATCACAAAGATGCTGATTTTCAGTTTCAGGTCCTTAGGGAGGCTATTGAGGAGGTTGAGCCACAAAATGTGGTCCAAGTAGTGACAGACGCAACACGTGTGCAGAGCTGCATGGAAGCTTATTGAGGCAGCCTATAGACATATTTGGTGGACTAGATGTTGTGTGCATGCCATGAACAATGCACTCAAGGACATGGGGAAGACTTCACACTTCACATGCACTCTTCAGGATCTTCGTGAAGGAGTTCTTGAAACCTATTGAGACCAGATATGCATCCTATTACATTCTCTTGGAGAGAATGCTTGAGTTGCAAGAAGCATTGCAACTCATGGTTATGACAAATGAGTGGAACCGATGGGCTGAGGCCAAGACAGAGTAGGGGAAGAGGGTAAACGAGATAGTGAAGGACCAATTTTGGAGTGATGCAAAATACATAGTCTCTATCATGACTCTGTTTTTCCAGGTCATTAGATATGGTGATGGGGATGCACCTACCCTTGGAGAGGTGTATGAGTGCATCGATTCTATGCTTGACTAGATGAGGGCTATTGTGCGAGAGGACCCCACTTTAGCATTCTACAATGAGCACATTCAACCAATCATTTAGTGTAGCTGGGACAAGCTGAACACTCCTTTGCACATGGTTTCTTATGCAATGAGTCCTAAGTGGTACATGGCTAGGCCTGGTAGAGCTACACCACTTTAGTATGATGAGGTGAAGGCAGGGTTCTTCAGGTGCATTGGTAAGATGTATAATAATGAAACTGCTGGCGAGATTTACACTGAGTGGACGAAATTTGCAACTCTTACAGGTTATTCGGATGCGACAAAGGTGGATATTAGAACTATGGCACAAGAGCATCCGATTTTGTGGTGAAAATGTCATGGATTACAGAGGTCAAAGATTACCACTAGCCATTCGTCTACTATCTCAGGTTTCTAGTTCTTCAGCTGTAGAGAGGAACTAGTCTACTTATAGCTTCATCCACTCTCTTAAGAGGAATAGACTTTCCTTTAGGAGAGCAGAGAAGCTAGTGGTTGTACACAGTGCCTTACGTATCATTGACAGTAAGACACGCGTGTACAAAAAGAGCCTAGCAAAATGACGGGATACAGAGCCAGAGGAGCCATCACAAATTGATGAGGGTGAGAGGTGCAGTAGCTAGAGATGTAGGGATGGATGGTGTTCCCTTTGGTGGATCTTGACTGTGAGGAGTCCAGTAGGTCCAATGATGAGGAGTTTGCCTTGGGGGATGATTAGAGGCCCCCCTTCACTACATTTTGACATGATTTTGTACTTGTTTTGATATCATGCTACTCATTGTAATCATCTTTAGGATATTTTTGATATAATATAAATCAAAATCTTCTATTTGCCAATAATTTGAATTTTTAATAGTAATTGGTAATTTGATATTCAATGTTCAAAATGAAAACTTCAATATTCAATGTTCAAGTATACTGTATTTTGTATTGGGTATGTTGCAATTTTGCTATGTTCAAGTATTTGGTATTATTAGTTCTTATACTGTTATACATCATTTCATAACTAGCATTTCATGTACAATATGTATAGTATATTACAACCACCCTCGCCGCCGCCCTGCCGTCCCCAAATTGAAGCCCTTTATTCCCCCGTCCTAGAAACATGTCTTGACGTTCACTAGTACCCGTGTTACACCGTTCCTCAGGCCAATTTCTTAAAACAATGAGTATATGGCTCACTCATTAGGCTCAATATCAACAAACTCTCTCATGCCCTCATCTAGCTTGTAGCATGCTTATAGTTTAATTTTGTTGGCATTGTTGTTTTTATTTATGCAACATTCTCAGTACGGTCTATCTTATTGCTAGATATGATTTTACATGAAGTCCTTATTTACAAAATTTTCAACAACTATTACAATCAAGGTCCAACATACAAATTGACGCAGTTAGGGACAAAAGTCCTTTAATGTCCCCGTTTTTAGGCACACGGGATTAGCTTATTTCGGTGATTTTGGGTGATTGTCATGATTGCTATTTTTAGCAGGGCGATTGAGCATTGGTATCAGTGGAGTTGGGATTCATTTGCAGAGTTTCTAGTTTGAGTGACTTACTATTTATAGTAAGTCTATTTTTGTCAGTTTCCATTTGTGGCAGGGTGTCCGAGCAAAGTCTTTAATATCATGGGATATTATATTTTATCATGTTGGACTTTGAATAAAGGAATGAAATATACTATTTCAAATTTCCAAACTTTTGTTTAAGCTCGAGGCTTTAAGTTATGAATGGAGTCTTGAAGAAGATTGAGCTTGACATCTTCTTGAAGAAGATTGAAAGCTTTAAAAGAAGTTTTCGAAATCTTTTTGACATTCATCCTTAATCATTTTTAAAACTTGTGAAATTGTTGAAGTTTGAAACAAGGGTTTGTGGAATGAAATTTGCCTTGCAAAGAATTATAAATTCTTTGTTTATTACCAGCACTTTGAATCAGCGTTCATGCTCATGAATCGTGTTTGTTGCAGTTGTTCTTGGAAGCCGTGCGAAGCCATTGGAAGAATACAACAATGTTACGACAACGATTTCTAACTTTATTGGACCCATAGCTTGCTGGAGATGGGATTGTAGTGATTGTTTGCGGTTAGAGTTTTGAGGACTTACGATGGTGAGATTAACACTATGGCCAGAGACTTACATTCAGTGTGGAGACCATTTGCTTGCTGTCACCACTATTTATGAGCTACGACCAAAACTGTTAATGGGTGCAGGAGAATTACAGGTTAAATAATGGTTAATTCATTGCATTGAATGTAACGTTTATATCAAATTTAGATAGTTTCATATTTGAATTCAATAAGAGAATTTCAGAGTTAAGCCATTTATGGGTTGCAGTAGTTATTTTAAATTAATTTGTTACTTGTATCACATTTTCAAAATAAATAAAACTTTTTGCAAGTAAAATCCGGGACAGAGCCAGGCAGGCCCCTTACAAGTCCTTATTTACATTTTTTTAAACAACTATTACCATCAAGGTCTACCATGCCACAAACAAGATGAACTTTGCATGCTCTCCCAAGCATGTTGATAAGTCTAGCTAGTCCCAATGTGGACAGTGCCAACCAACAATGTGGAACCCATAGACTTGTCCTTTCGAATTAAGAGATTGGTGATGAGGTAACCAAACACACATGCAACACAATATGGGAATGATACAAACATCATGGCATCACACATACCAAGAACATACACATTGCAATAAAGTTTGCAATGACATACAAAGGTTATGGTCTCCAACCAATAACACAAAATAAATGTGGTAACAACCACCAATACAAAGCAATGAGTTGGCACGATACCACACTCATGCTAAGATATCGCAAGGGCATGTTAGGTACCAACAACTTGTCAAGAAGCACGAAAGGAACTACTAATTATTGCACATAGAGTGTCAATATTATCTTGTATGATTCCATATTGGCCTTCAACACAAGTAATGGAATTTGTACCATCTTGTATGATTCCATATATGCCTTAAGTGCAAGTCATAATTGTAGTACTAGTCTTGCACAATTCCACATACATCTTTATTGCAAGTCATGTTCATATTACCCTCTCATATGATTACATATAGGCCTTCAATACAAGAATGTTAAGTACTGTCTTAGAAGATTCCATATAGGCCTTCAACAGAGGGATGTTTAGTACTATATTGGATGGTTCCACATAGGCCTTTAGTGTAAGCAATGTTTCAAGGTCTTAGTTAAGTATATTTTAAATGTTTGAAAACCCATTCTTTTTATCTCATTAATATTTTCGCAATTCCACATACATCTTTATTGCAAGTCATGTTTCATATTACCCTCTTGTATGATTCCATATAGGCCTTCAACACAAGTATGTTTTGTACTATCTAAGATGATTGCATATAGGTCTTCAGTGTAAGCAATTTTTCAATTTCTTAGTTAAGTACATTTTAAATGTTTGAAAACCCATTCTTTTTATCTCTTTAATATTTCCACAAGATGCTTTGTATTGGGCCATCCTCAATTTTGAAGGGTAGTATGGTTCCACTTTACTCTTAATAGTAGTATCTAATCTTAGGTCTAAAAGTCAACCTGGCTTGTAAAGTCAAGGCATGGAAAATGATGTCAAAGTTCATGATCCTTGCATCAAAATGTTGGAAAACACATCCAACCAGAGACTTTTTGTCCCCAAAATTTAAATAAATTATATGTTATATATTTTGAATTTTGTAAATTCATGTTGCATTCACAATACATAATAAAAATTCACTAGACATAAATCAAAATTAACCTTTGATGAAACTTGAGATAGAAAATTAGAGAATGATTTCTAAGATATTCAATATTCAAATAAGGAGTGAAAGTGTCTTTTATTAAGAGATTACAGAGATCTATTCATAAAGAATAAGATTGACAAATAAGAAAAGAAGAGGTTAAGAAATCAACTTTAAGAATAAAAGATATTTGTAAAGTCCATCCGAATAACTTTATTGATCATCATAAATTAACTATTACAATACTATTTTAATACCATCCTTAATTGATCAATCGACTAATTACACAAGTTTGCCCAAAAATTTTACAAATTTGTTTGGACTTAGGACTTGTTAAGAATGTCTGCAGCATGATCCTTTGTTGGAACATACAACAACATCACTGATCCATCTTCTCTGTAAGAACCCAAATGGCTCTAACTCTGCCAAACCACTGATTTGCTATGCAAATGATATACATGACTGATTTTTGAAAATAAATATGCAATTCCTTGAATTTTTATAAATTATAGCCAGGCAAGATAATAAGTTTGCATTAAAGTAATTCTGAAACAATTTTCCAATGCATGAAATTCAAGAAATAATTAATACCGAGCACAAGGTATTTTTATTTGCCAACAATTTAGTTGCAAATATTTACAATGGTCAAAACATGCATCAACAATTCATTTAATTCAAAACAAAGGAACTTGGAACTGTTCGTATGCAGTCATAGACCTCTAGGAATGTATCGCAGCCTTCAATTTATGAATACCACCTCTCTAAGTGACCTGTGGCTGTCAAGAATTTCCAAACGCAGACCTCTATATGACTGCGATCTGCATTAAAAATAATCACTTCAAGCTGTTCTGGTAAATAATGAAGCATTCAAACCCTTAATTCTGCAATAATAAATTCATTCGTGGCCTCTAGATGAAGCCAATGCCTGACATAATTCGTTGGGTGTTTCACCAATTCACTATGTTGAAAAACTTAGTAGAATTCTATTGTGAGGTTTTCACACCATCGTCCCATTGTAAATGGGGACCCCCTCTTTTGCAAGCAGGAGTAGTGGTCTTAGGTAGTCTTTGTTGGCGATAGTTTTCAAGCCCCTTGGTCTGGCGAGTGAAGTTCGAGAGTTGGTTTTGGGCAATTTTGGCCTGCTGGGAAGTCAAGTCTGTCAGGAGCATGGGCGAGAGTTGTGCTAAATCTTTCAGGAATATGGGATAAAAACCAGAGGATTTACAATGAAACAAGTTTAAATCCTTTGAGAATCCTTGTTCCAGCTTCAATTCGATCTTAGAAAGTCGAAATAGAGGTAGCTTTGCTGAAGGCGTGCTGAATCCTGAAATTTGGCTGTCCTGAAATATTTTAAAAACCCCAAAATCTAGAATCTGCACCTTAACTCCTATGAAGCTGAAACCTATCTCAAACATCCTGGAAGGTATTTATACAAATATAACTTAAAGTATAAGACTTATACTTAAATGTTATATTTGTATAAA
>MU226799.1:2426765-2452387 GCA_018584345.1 Thuja plicata | reverse complement strand
TAGTACCAAGACCTAAAGGGAAATCAGTTGTCTCTTCAAGATGGTTATTCAAAATCAAATATGCTTCAGATGGTAGTATTGAAAAACATAAAGCTAGATTTGTCGCCAGGGGTTTTTCTCAAAAGGCAGGAATTGACTACGAAGAAACCTTTGCTCCGGTTGCTCGATATACTTTTGTGAGAACTATTATCGCCATTGCAGCATCCAAAGGGTGAAAGATACACCAAATGGATGTAAAGACAACATTTCTAAATGGTGTTATTGAAGAAGTATATATAGAATAACCAGAAGACTTTACCACCCATGACAGAAATAGTTATGTTTGCAAATTGAAGAAAGCCCTCTACGGCCTTAAGCAAGCTCCCAGGGCTTGGTATGAACGAATAGACAGATATCTCTTGACGTTAGGGTACTCCAAAAATGAAGCTGACCCTAATATATACTTCAAAATATCCAAAGGTGAAATGGTGATCCTAGTTCTCTATGTTGATGATTTATTAATAGCACGAGAAGATCATCTTATTGCTGAATGCAAACAAGATCTCACAAACGAATTCGATATGAAGGATCTAGGTCTGTTACACTACTTCTTAGGCTTAGAAGTATTACAGAAAGAAAACTATATTTTTCTAAATCAAGGAAAATACACCATGGACATCTTAACCAGATTTGGCATGATGGATCGTAAACCATTAACCATGCCGATGGAAACAAATCTCCATAAACTTAAAGATGAAGCCGCAGATTTAGAAACTACAGATCCTACATATTATAGACAACTAATTGGATCACTCATGTACTTGGTGAACACTCGCCTGGATATCTGCTATGCTACAAATGTATTAAGTCATTTCATGTGCGAACCAAAGAAGATTCATCTAACAACTGCTAAACATATTCTGAGATACTTGTGTGGTACTATTGGAATGAGCCTAAAATACGAAAATTTTGAGATGCAACTTCAAGTGTTCACTGACTTTGACTGAGTTGAAAATTCAATTGATCGTAAAAGCACTATAGGATTTTAGTCTTGGTTCAACAATGATTTCTTGGTTTAGAGGGAAACAATCAGCAGTTGCTCAAAGTTCTACTGAAGCAGAATATATCACTGCTTCAATGGGAGCTCGAGAAACAGTATGGTTAAGGAAGTTACTATTTGGATTGTTTGGCAAGCCCCCAAAACCTACATTAATTCATTGTGACAATCAAAGCTGCATTAAACTTTCAGTTAATCCAGTCTTTGACAATCGCTCCAAACACATCAAAATTCCTTACCACTACATAAGAGACATGGTAGACAGAGATATTATCAAATTGGTCTACATTAGTACTGAAGAACAAAATACTGACATCTTTACCAAGCCTCTTGTGAAGTTGAAAATCGAGTACTTCAGAAAGAAACTTGGTATGTTTAAGTTATGATTAAATTTTGAGATTAAATCTCACTTATGTAAATTGATGTATTCATGAATAGAATAAATTTAAATATTGCAATATTGTGTTTTTGAAAGACGACGATCCTTCTTGTGTGTGAGGTCACTATTGTAAGGTGACGACCTACAATAGTTTGACTCAATTAAGTTATCATTAATCCAGATCCAAATTAAGTCGGGGATTATGATAATGTGAGTATCAAGTTTTGATCTGGAATGCGCTAGATATCTTGACACCAATTCTTATCACTAAATCCAGTTCCAAATTAAGTCGGGGATTGTGATAAATTCTTCTATCAGGTTTGAGTACATTAAAATTATGTTCCGGACTATGTCGGTTACCCTGATATGAAGTGACTAAGTGTTAGTACAAGATCCAGATCTGAATTAAGTCGGGGATTTCGATAAACACTCACATCATGATTCTGATCAATCCTCTCTTGTTAAGAGGGAGTGTTAAATTATAGCTTCGATCTGATTGATTTATCAATATATATATATATATATATATATATATATTCAAATGAGTTATATTGGTAAGATTCGATATATTAGAATGAATCGACTTTAGTCGATTACATTCAATATATATTTAACATGCTTTGGCTTGGATTCTATATTGTAATATGTTACGATAACTATTGATAGTTATCCGTAACCATTGTAATCGACATAGTCGATACTATTCACAAATGGTATATGTGTTACTATAACTATCATACAATAGTTATCGCAACATATATATATATATATATATATATATATATATATATATATATATAATGTGTTACGATAACTATTGTATGATAGTTATGCGTAACACAATGCTGTTACAATTATATATATGTGAATCAGTGTGTAATATATAAACACGACTTATATTATTAAACAACAGTTACGAAAGGGTATGTAAGACATGACCTTATGTGGCTCATGCCACATACAGTCATGTCTCTACATTGTCATGATTGTTATATTATGTATATATAAACATGTGCTGTGGTAACATATCAATCACAGTGTGCATATCATTATCACAGCAACATATGAGATATATATCTCTGCAATTACAACACAACAAATATATATAAATATATATATATTTACTCAAGATAATATCTTGTGAACAACACAATAAAGAATACTGAATTCTCTCTAAACAAGATCTCTATTCCTAACAATTTTCCTCTGATGATTGTCATTAATTCTATTCAGCGATGTCTCTCATCTCTGGTCCTGCTGATGATGTCTTTGTTCCCTTCTTTGCATTGTTTGAATTTTGCTGTTTATGATCTTTCTCAGTTTCTCTCCTTACATCGAGCTGAGGATTATCTTGTCTGTTCGTGCTTCCTTATTTCTGTCTGTATTGTTCTTTTTGGATTCGTGCATGTGGCATCATGGTTTCTATATCCTCTGTAATGCTCTTCGGCTGCTCTCCTTGGCTCTCTCTGTGTCGATTGGGAGTTTTGCGTAACCGCGTCATATCGTGTGCGATAGACTTGTTTGTTGGTGTGCCACGACTCTTCGTGTGGATCATTCTTCTTGCGTGAAGTCTTGGTCTCCCTTGGAGTGTTTTGCCATGTGTTGGTTGATTTTTCGCAGACAATTATAGTGTGCTCTGTGTGTCAGCAGAGCGGTAATGGTAGTAGTTTGCTTTGTGTGTGAGCAGAGTGGTGACAGTCATAGTGTGCTCTGTATGTGAGCAGAGCGGAGGTGATTCTTTATGTATTGTTTGTAACTTTGTATGCGATCATCTTATATATATCTGCATATTGTGATTATTCGCAGTTTTTGTCTTTATTGCTTATGGTATATGATCATTGAGCATTTTGGTGTCTAAGTTGTTTAAAAGGCTTATTGACTGTCAAGTCGTGACATATTTTTAGGGAAAGATTTTGTATTTGACATTAAACCTGATAAAGGCATCATCGTTTTTGTGGGTTGGGTTGTTTCCCTCGAAGAGTAGGGTTTTTCCCAGTATAATTTCCTTGTGTTCTCTGTTATTTGAGTTTTTGCATTTCATTTGTTTAAATCTTATTGTTCTGGTTCATAAATTTAACATAAAGAAAGTCCACTTAAACCATAAAGTTATATTATATCATTGTGATGCACTTTAATAAATGACTTTTAAGTCATTAAGGGGCCCCATTCACATAAAGTGAAAATCTAACTTTATAATTGCACTTTATCATTAATTATTTATAAAGTATTACTTTATTAATAATTAAAATAACATAACTCCAACAATAATCGGTATTTCTTGTTTCCGTATGAACTTGGGAGTTAACCATCATGTCCATTGTGCATCCAACCGCCTTACTAAAAATAGTAAGGGTCCCTCTTTAACATCCACTGACTTACTATAAATAGTAAGTCCCTGAAATTGAGCCAATTAATGAATGAGTTAATCACTATGCATACCATGAGTCTGGGTGCCCCTGCCAAAAATAACTCTGACCATAATTTGACTTACTATAAATAGTAAAAATTGGAAGTTCTGTCAATGTCACCACAACTCCATACTGCTAGCAAACTGTCCAAGTGCCCTGCTAAAGATAGAAACTCTGACTTACCCAAAATAGACACTTACTATAAGTAGTAAGTGTGCCGGATTCAAACGAAGAGCAATCCTGAACATCCCTGATCAATGGAGTGGGAAACGGTCTCTGTCTCTACCAACTGGACCCTCTGTACAACTCCATTAGCCTATGAGGGTTTGGAAATAGGCTAATCCTCTAAAAGTTGACGCTCACAAAAATGGGGACATTAGATTCTCCAAATTGCTGTATGAAATAACAATGAAGCTCCACACGTTTTATATGCTCATGGAACATTGGATTCTTGGCAAGTTTTAACACCCCTTGATTATCACAAAATAAGGGCAAAGACCTTTCTTGAGACATTTGCAGGTTAGAAAGCATTTGCCAAAGCCAAAATTGCCTCACATGTTGTTTTGACAGTTCCCTGATACTCTGCTTCTATCGAGGAAAGAGATAGTGCCTGTTGCTTCTTATTGATCATTGTATTTTATTAAAAGAAAGTTTGTGTTTTGACTTAATTGTGCACAATGATAAGCTTTATTTCTTTCGACTTTATCAATGTGGTTAAAACTTAAAACTGTCAATTAATTTTCTTTGTTAGAAGAATGATAAAATAAGAGTGTTTATAAATAGAAAATTTGTTGGCTATACTTCTACAAGTTGGTATTTGTTATTTTTGTGTTGACGACAAATATCAATATTTTTTTCCTTAACTTAAAATTTTGGTAAGGGTTTTTATTTTTTGATTACCTTGCATTTGTGTGGTAGAACTATATTTTGTATGGGTGTAAAATAATTATAGGTGTCATCCTAACATTTTTCCAAATTGATGATGGTGCGATGTTAGTACAATATCTATTGGGGTAATCATAGTCTTTTTGTTGTATTATTTCTGGGGATGTGCGGATTGGTTATAGAATGGTCTATGTTTTCCTGTAGAGGCTTCCTTATAATCTGTTTATAATTGAATTTTTTCTTGAATTATCTGCCCATGCCAACCACATATTTTACGTCTCAGATTCAGTGTTTTTATTAAGGTAGTTTATTTTATGTTGTTTTCAACTCTCTTATCGGCTATCTGGTTGCAGCACTTGGATTTTGAACCAATAAAAACAGAAAGACCTGGAGAGTTGATTGCTTACTACAAAATAGCAAGTATGGATTTTGTTCAGTTTATCTCCAGAGTTGGCTAGCATTTCTTAGTTCTTTACTGATATTTAATTATTGACATGTTCATCAGATCATTATAAATGGGCGCTCAATAAACTTTTTAGTGAACATAATTTTGGACGGGTGATTATCTTAGAAGGTGTGGCTATTATCTCAAGTTGAAATATGATTCACATTTAACTTTAAACTTACATTTGTCTATATCTGGTTCTAATTTACTATACTGATTCACTATGCTTTTTGGAATGCAGATGACATGGAGATTTCTCCTGACTTCTTTGAATATTTTGAAGTTGCGGCATCATTACTTGAAAAAGACAAGTATGTTCTCAAATGGAAAGTGGAGATGACTATGATGCCTTTATATTCAGTTTTCAACATTGATTTTTTTTGTATTTCTACTTGATATTTATGTTTTTGTGCTAGATTTGACATTATTTGTTCTTTGTAAAAGCACTCTCATGGCAGTTTCATCTTGGAATGACAATGGGCAAAAGCAGTTCGTTCAAGATCCTGGTGAGCCTTGGGATATTGATATTTCTTTCATTTCAATACTAAATGTTAATATGCACAGAAGATTATATAGTGATCACTTGACACTGGCTTGTAGAAATAATTTATCGTTCAGACTTTTTCCCTGGATTGGGATGGATGCTGACCAAGCAGTTATGGGACGAGTTGGCTCCAAAATGGCCAAAAGCATATCCTTTTCTTTTCTGTTTGTTTATATATCATTATCTTGTACATTACTGAAACATTTCTATTTGATTCATTACTCTTTTGTATGCTTAACGTAATTAAACTTATTGGGATGATTGGATAAGACTAAAGGAAGTACGTAAGGGTCGACAATTTATTCGTCCGGAAGTGTGCAGAACATATAATTTCGGTGAGCATGTAAGTGTGCTTCTAATTTCTTTTACAGAGATGAATTCCAGCTTCCTCTTTCAACTGGAATTTAGTATCTACATGTAACATGATGAACTCTTATTGGATTCTACTTTCCATAAGTGTTTGGCAAGGCTGGCCTTTATTTATAATAATTTGTTTGCTAATAGTTGAATGTTTGTGGAGGCATTGTAGCAGCTTTGATTTTGATTAATGAATGTCTTCCATCAACATGTTTCTTTTAGGTGCAAATTTCAACAATATTTCACACAGCAAATTAAAGCATTTTTGTAATTGCTGTGTTGCCAGTTTGGGTTTGGGTTTGGGTTTAGGGTTGGGTTTGATAGTTCAGTTATTTTTTTCCCCCAGGTTCAGCACAGCTGCATTCAGTCCTCCCATATATATATATATATATATAATCATTTTTGACTAGTTAAAACCGGTTGTTTTATTACAGATCCCGTTGCATAGCCATAAACGTATATTATCAAGAGATGCAGTAGGTATTTTTGCATGCTTTATTGTAATCCTATTCAGCAATAATAGGATATGTACTTCAACTGTCCTATTAAGCCCTCGAAGTTAGAAGATGAAACACAGCTAACACCTAACTACCATGGATCTTCATTGTAGTTGCTAGTTGTAGTTTTGTCTTTTCTGTGTTGGAAGTTTGATTCAGTAATTTAAGTGGCTTGATCCAACTCTCTGTATCATCTGTGCTCTTCAGTGACACTGAATGTAATGGGGTTCCAAGGACTTATTAAACTCTGCAGAAAGGGAGGACGGGAATGGAGGTCCAGGGTTATTAGGATCCATTCAGGATGGACCAAAAGTATAGAGTCGTACACATACAATGTCCTGGACAGTAATAAACAAGAGAGGATTCACATTTAATTCCTTTGTCAATGGAAGATAAAATAAATCACTGTCCTGTGTTCTATCTTCCACCCTGTGTTATATCTTCCACCAGAATAAGCAATACTACCTGTAATGAAATTACAAACATAATATTTAACCATAATTCAGAAAGAATGAATTTGGCTGTTTTAATAATGCACACATAATAAATAATTTTGTGCCATATAGAACATAACTATTTTTGAATTCTTAACAAAGAAAATGTCATAAGTATTTTTAATCATTCTAATAAATGAGTACTTCAGGCAAGAGATTGATTTGCTGGAATGTCCTTTCAGCTTTTTAAAAAAAAATTCAATAATAACTTCAAAAGATATAACACAGCATTCAAAATGTAATTTATACCCCTGATTATTTTTTCTTTTCCTGTTGTAGTAGTTCGACATACAAATGCTTGCCAAAAACAACAAATGGAATAACTTGCAACACAAACTGATCTGATTTGTTTCTTTTGTTCATAGCAAGTACATGACTATAGAAAATAACACTAGCATCACCCAAGACTGAAATAACATCACCATACATACTGCTGTTTACAAAATTAGGATAGTTTGGCATTCAGCATGAGCAATATAACCAATGTATTGTCTTGGCATTTAAACTAAACAAGAATACCTTAAAAAGAATGTGACTTCTTGCTGCTACAGGTCTGAAATGCCTTCAAAAATCACCATCAAACGCTTAAACAAAGAATACTTCAGGTTTTCCATGAGATTTCAGTGATACCTCAGTATTAGGTCAGGTCTTCACGGTCATTGATATACGGAACTCAGACGAGGGCCTATCTATCTTTGGGGAATAGAGAATAGAGAGTAGATAGTTCAGGGTAGGGGCGGGGGAGGCTCCCATATCTATAGAGGGGCGGCCGAGTGCCATAATTCACATTCAACATAACCAACCCTTTTTTAATACTCAGAAGTCTGCTCTAGAAAGCTGA
Organism: Thuja plicata; assembly: GCA_018584345.1. NCBI lineage: Eukaryota > Viridiplantae > Streptophyta > Pinopsida > Cupressales > Cupressaceae > Thuja > Thuja plicata. Next base: position 2,444,501 of record MU226799.1, on the reverse strand, counting down.
GAGAGAAATGCCCAGGGGCGATACACAAAAGAAATTCCATTTGCTTCTAAAACCTTCAATACTGGTTCAGACCTGTTAGGAACCCTTAGATGCCAAGTATTTGATGATTTGTAGCTTTCAAAACAAGAAAATACCTTGCAATAATCACATATCAATTAGGCAAAACTTGGCGCTTCTCCCCAGGGGCTATTTTGTGCTAGAAAATAAATGGCACACCCAAACCCTCTTCTGATATACGGAAACTCATCACCTAGCAACAACAAGAAATTCCTTGAGCCAATACCCAAAACCAAATAAAGTTGACTCCAAGAGGTTTGAGCATATATGTGATTCCCTGTGTAGCTGGAATTGTACAGCCAGCACTGAGAAATGTCTCCAAAAACTCTTAAAACTTGAACAAACACTCAGATAAACCATAAATCACATTAAAAACAGGAAACCCAAATCAAAATAACTTGTAAGTTGTAAATCTTCATCTTCATCAAATTCTTATCACCAAACTTCGAGCAAACACTGAAAAATTCTAACTGAAATGAACAACCAGCTATGGTGGATCTTGCACCACCGAAATCAGGCTAATTGAAGAGGGTTTTCGTCCTCAACAATCCATAGAACAACTCTCTAAGTTCATTTCAACAGCATCTTGTTATGTGTGCACAAGTAAAATGAGAGCCCAAATCCCAATATATAGAATTGAGGGAGAAATTAGGGCAAATTCAAATATTCAAATATAATATTCCCTCGAAAAAGCTCCCATATAATTTTTTAAAACAACTTATGTCTTCCATAGCCTGGGCATCCCAATTGGAGACACTTGAATATAAAAAAAGTCACTTTTAAAACACAGTGAAAATAATCTTTATCACCTTGCGGAAACTGGCCAAGGCACCAAAAACAAAAAATCAAACATGCTCAAACCAACTGAAGCTGATTGATGATAACTAAGGCCGACAACATACTATAAATAACAGTGTTCTCCAAGAACCAAAGAGAAGAAAGTCAAAAAAACCCAAAAAGATTGGTGCCATCCAAACTCTTACTATAAGTATGAATAGCAACTGCCTTGAAGTATACTGTCCCCATTTATTAAGAGACAATCAATTAAATTAATTTTTATTAAGTTGTCAGAACTAGAAGAATAAATGAAATATTCAAATGAGACTTAATATTAATTAATTCAATTTAATAACAATAAAATATTATTAAATGTCTCTTTATTAATTAAAGTTCTCCAAATATGATTAATATTAAAGTCAGCCAAGTTGGCCTAATATTCTAGATGCTTCTTGGAGTTCTTTATAAGGAGGTTGGATTGAGGAAGTAAGACATGCTTATATTTGATATCACATGATTTCTGGAGATGAAATAGTTAGGAGTTCTACAAAAGGGCTGGATGAAAACCTAGTTATTCTAGAGGGGTGGATTCGGGACGGAGTCTGATCTGTGCCAAATTTGTGAAGTCTCTGTTAGAGACAAATTTGCAGATAAGCTCATTTAATAAAGATAGTTGTAGTTAATTGAGGTTCAATATTGTTTGTTATAAATTTCTTCCATCTTTAGCAAGGGATATTTTATATTATTGGGAGTTGGTTGCCTGACTGCTTGACCCAATTGCAAACTTAGTATCGATGTGCTGTTTCATTAAGAATATCTATTTTGGGGGCTTAGAGTGTTTGATTCTCAAAGAGACAAGGAAATAATTGAAGGTTTGATTTCTTTAAGTGTGACTTTGCATACACTCGGGTCGAGTCTTCAAGAGAATCGCGGATATTAGAGGGCCGTCTTCCTAAAGCTGGCGATAAAATATATTAAGACATGGCTTCTTTATTGTTATCGCATAATCTTATGCCTGCTGGCGGGACCATTGGAAAAGACTATAGTCGAGGGGAGTAAATGAATTGTTGTAGTGCGATTTTGACCAATGCAGAGAATTAGTGAAATCATCAAAGACAAATAGTGATTCCTGTTGCAGCAGAATCATGAGTATTACAATTTACTATTGACCATCAGCATCTTAAAGCGTTTGTTTTAAACAATATAAAGTTCTGGCCTTGTTTATTATCACGGGAATTCTTGTGTGGAGCGACTGCGTAGAGAATTCTATAAACAAAGAGTTCTAAGGTTGCAATTGTATGTGTTCCATTCAAATATTTCATTGCAACAATGCTTTCATTGTCCTAATCATCCGTTTGGGTGTAGACATCATAGATTTGTGCTTTTTTCCTATCCACGGCTACTATATTGGGTGCATCCCGTACCATTGCTGGGAAGTGGCTACTGTCTGTGAGTGATTCTCATTACTATTGAGCATTGTACGTATTAATGTTAGCACATTTTGAAACGCTAAACATTAATATCTTGATTCGATTGTATTTGCTGTCATAATGAATTCTGAGTATTATAGTTGCTGCAATCAAACATTTGATCTCCTGAGTGTGGTTTTCCTTCTATTCATCTTATATGCATAGCAGTGGTATGAATTTTTTGAATAATCAGAATTGATTATTGTAAGTGTGAATTATCGTGAGGATATATTATTGTTTTCCCAATTATTCCTATTTGGGTATATTTCAGTGGTATCAAAGCTGTGCATCCTACCAGCCTGAGGGTCATCTTTAGAATTGCGGAAGGTTCTCATGTTCAGAATAAAGATGACAACATCATATGCACATATGTTAGAATGCCTATCAAAATTTGAGCAAACCCTGCAACAGAGTGAATAGTTGATGGTGAAATTTAGCATCTTTCAGCTAAAAAGAAAGAAAAGGTGATTCGTCCAATGCAAGGGTTCATAAAGACAAGTTCTAAGTACAAAGAATTAGAGGATTGTCGAAATCGAGGTAGCATGGGGTATTGTCTTAAAGACAAGTTGGATGGAGAAACTGAAATGAATGAGAAGACTGAAGAGCTGAAGCCAGAAGAAACATTCTTGAAAGAAGAAAACTCACAAGTTACCATTGAAGAAAGGATAAAAAATAAAGAGGAATCACTTGCTTGTGACTTGCAGCCTACAAATGATCATGGGATGATAGAGGAATCAGAATTTCAAGATGTCAAAAAAGAAAATTTTTCAATAACAGAAGATGGCGTTGTCCAAGATACATCAACCCAATTTTCAGATTCCAGCTACATGCAAGGCAGCGAAAAATTTAGCGGCGATTATTTGCCAAAAATGTCGCATGTCGGCGGCCCCGGAATTGGCGAATATTTTTCATATATTGGATTGACCCTATCACCCGAAATTTATTAATATTGAGTCCAATGCCCGGGCCCATCGCCCATCGATTTATTTAATTTTCTCCATTTCTTACACATTATCGCCAATGGAATATAATTTTTGGTCCCGATAAATTAAAAAAGTTCGCCTATAATTTCTAAGCGACCCCTATTCGACGGCCTATATTCGCCAATTGTTTTATACATATATATTTATAGGCGGCCCCAAATTCGCTTGACATTTTGCGGACGCGTGTCTCAAACCAACGCAGTTTCACCAACTTTATTAATCAGACGAAGGTGTTGGACGACCCATAATCGCCTCGGAAATAACAAAAGACGTGTTATAATTATGCGGGTTTCGCCAAAGATTTGTATACCTAATACCTCCCGCTGAATTCGCCAAATAAGGATTAGTATAAAAACATTCTAATATCTCTATTTGATCGATAGCGAAGTTTCAGACTGTTGAGTGCAACTGCATATTGCATTAACGAGTCGCGACTGCATTGCTGCAATTTAATTTGAGGCAAAGGTTAGCGATACTTATTCTGTGACTGTGATTTTGAGTTCATCTTTCTGGAATAGGTTTGCAAAAATGGGGTTTCTTTTCCCTTTTGGCCCGAAATATATTGCACGTCGTTGATCTGTGCTCATCCAACGGTCGCTAGTAGTCACTATCATGTGTTGCATTGTCGCGGGTCCCATTAACTTTTGGCTTGTCATCTGATGTCACTAAGACACGTGTCACTTAATTGTTTTAAATTACAACTTCAGCTTATTAGTTATTACATTTAATAAATGTTTAGTTTTACAGTGTAGTCCAATTTAGATTTTAATTATACTTAGTTGAGGGTTAATTCATGACACGTGCCTTGTTTCCGGAGTAGGTTTGCAAAAAATAGGGTCTCTTTTCCCTGCCTGAAATTCACTGTACATCGTTGATCTGTGCTCATCCAATGGTTAGCAGTCACTGTCTTTAAAAATGTTACATCTGTAATTAAATTAAATATTTAACAATTAATTATACTCTGAGTAATGTTTAACTCAGACTTTAACATTGAATTGAATTGAATTATTTCTATCTGAATTATAATCGAAATTACATTATCACACATCGATATGACACATTGGCAAATTTGGCATATAAAACAATAATAAAACTAGGCAACTTAAAAACAATAATGAAAGTCTTTTAAATGTTAAAAATAGAAACTTGCTGCCTTTGGACTAATAAAGAAAATCATTTTAAAAATTCAGAATCGTAGTCTTCAGATTTAAAAATGGAAGTACTAATACACAGATAAAGCAACTAATTTAAATATTCTAATCACAGAGAAGTCTAAGAATCATTTTTTGTACCCATAAAAAGAAATTGAAACGAACTTGGAAAATTATTATTATTTTTTTTCATAAAATTACATTGTAGAGTAAAAACAGAAACCTAAGGCAACTTCTTAACGGTACAAAAAAAGCAAAACAAAAAAAAGTGAAACTTTGCATGTCCATTGTCAAAAGACCAGGGTAACAGGAATGGGTAAACTAGGGATCTTCATCTTCCCTTTCGTCTGAGTAGAATTTTCTAGAGAGGATAATCTCTGAGAATTCTTCAAGCCATGTGTAGTCTGGCTCGTTGAATTCATCAAGGAAAAACCATTTCCAGAGAAAATCCCTCCCAAGCTGCGCCCATTTCCTGTGTCGCGTTAGTTGCTCGTCATTGAGGTTCAACAAAAAGGGTTGTCTGCCACATTTCTGCCCAGCTCCAATAGCTTGGGTATATCTCTTGACCAAGGGATCCCCAACCCTAATTCCGCAAAAACAGCAACATTGACATCGTCCTCCAAGAATTTCTCTTTAAAAACCTTCCTTAGTAGCATCAACATATCCACCTTCTCTCCTCCGAGGTCGAGGAGAGAAAAAACCGGGACGTTATGTCCGTGTAGACGTGGTATCCGTCAACATTCTCAAGGAACTCTGGACCCAATAACATCAACACAACATAATTTATAAAAGCGCCGCCACCAACCTCCCTACAAACAGAAGTGAGGTCTTCTGAGACATTGCCCAAAAAGGACCTTTGGTCATCTGGGGATGTGCATCTCAAATGGATTGGTGTGTCCATTTTTAATTCTCGACAGCCTAAAGACCTAAAAACCTAACCTTAAAACTAGAGGCAGAATTTCAACCATCGGCAGCTCTGACTCTTAATCTACCAAAAGCAAAATGAAGAAGAAAGAAGCCAGATTGTCTATAAATAGCCCCGACCCCTTGATTGATAGTGATCACGGATACTTAGCAATTAATTATTCTTTCTTTAATTGTATTTAATCCATTTTCCTTAATCTTTAATGTAAATCTTTCCCATAAATGCATTATGCATGTGAGATTTAAATCCATTGTCCTTAATCTTTCATATCTACATGTAACTCTTTCCCATAAATGCATGGGTACTATCACTGTTAAAGATGGCAGTTAAAGAATATCACTGACAAGGCATTTATTTCTTATCGAGTTACAAGTTGCAGTTGCACTATCCACCGTCCACGTAAACAAATAACCAGTAGTAATCAACGATCATGGTTACGGTGCAGGTTTTAAGGCTTGATACGTGTCATCATTCCGGTGACTTCCTGCAGAACTCTGTTTCCTTCAAGAAATTCGACCCAAAATTAAATTTCAGCCATTGATCTAGGATCATCAAATGGTCTCAAATAATACATTTAACAATATAAAACAATGGATATTACTAATTAGGTTATGTGTCCATGTGTGATTAGTTATATTCGCAACAAATAAAGGCGATATTCGCTGGACGTGATATTGCATTAATTACAATGCTACATCTCTAATAAGTTGCCATTTGGCATTGGCCCACATGACAAGTCCCATCCTTTGAAAATTGTCAATATAATATTTGTTTTTCCCATAATTAACGAAAAATTAGCCAATAAAATAAATAATTTTTCAAAAGGTAGATAAAATTCGCTAATACATTTATTTTTTTTCCCTTAAAAAAAAAAATTCGCCTCATTATAATTTTTAATTCAAAAGAAAATCATTCGCTTCATACAATATATATTTTCCCCCACATTAATGTATTATTCGCCAGGATTTTATGGAATTTTCATTCGGGGGGGAAAATTCGCCTTCGCCTTTATATTATTTTCCTAATTTGGAAAAAAAATTCGCCATCGTCAAGAAATTTTTTCCCCTTAATTAATAGATGATTCGCCAGGATTTTACACTTTTTCCTAGGAGTGGGTTTCTTAAAGTTATCCCTGAATTGCAAGGTATGGCAGCCATAGTGAGATTGATTTCCCTTGTTTCGTATACATGATTACATTGGAGGAATACTTGTTAAGGTCATATTTATTATTAAGCATATTGTTTTAGGAAGCCGTTTGTAGAGACTAAGGGATTGCCTGGTTTGATAATGTTTGGTTTGTCACAGATGCTTCCCCATGAAGTTGGTTGAAGGTAAAAAACATAACAGCTAATAAAGTGTAGGTATGGATCCGTTTTATGACAGCTAAGGCAGCTAATAGAACATGTGACTTTCAGCTGCACACACCTCATAGGCCAGCACTTATGAAGAAGCAACCTGCCTTGGAAGAAGATTCAATAAAGGACAATGAAGACACTTTGAAGAGGCATGAACATGATTCTGATTTTCTGAGTTTGGCCAGCTGTGTTTTGTCAGCACATGAGCCTTGCATTGGGGACGCTCAAGAATGGATTGATAAGTATGAGGTAAAAGTTGAAAATTCAGAATGCTCACAATCTAACTTTGTACCAGCAGTTGAAGAAAGACATGAGAAAATGACTGATTTCTTGAACAGCAGTCCCTTGCTTATGCAGAATCATATGTTGGCAACCCTTACATATGAAGACATCCATAATGCAGATTTGATTGTGACACCTTCTTTTGGGTATGCAGCTGTCCTAATGTTAGGACTTGAGTCAAATAACATAGATACTTCAATGATGGGTGGTTGTCCTACTTGGTTGGTTATAGCATCTTCAGAATTGTCATGGCTTACATCAGCTGGTTGGCTATAATGGAGTGTGTGGAATCATGATTACATTGTTGATAATTGGCATGAGATAGATACTAAATCATTACATGGTCTAGGAGACATCATTGACATCATTTTAGGCCTGATTTTCAGTTGGTATGATGCTGGCCTTATTTATAACAGCAGCGTAAGACGGACTGGTATTTTTCCCTATGCACATGTAAAGAGTACTTGTCACATCATTTTCATAGTCTACCAGTTTAGATGGAGTATCTATTTACATTCACCTTGGATGGTAGATGGATTTGGAATCGAGGCATTGCTGTGTTGTATGCATTGTCACACATGGATCTTGATAAGTTACTTAACAATTTATGGCATAGTTGTGTCACGTGTGTATATCAGAGTAGCGCAGTGGAGTTTGGGTAAGGCCAAGGATTGTATTGTCGAGTTTGCTGATGTCATTCAGAGGATATTTCAGCTTGCATCCAGGAAAGTTAAGGAGCTAGTACTTGCAATCATGGCGCAGCATAGAGCTTTCAACAGGTATTCATACCGGCCTCCACAATTGGTTTGGGATCTTGGTGGTGTAGTAGAGAATTGCTTGAGGACAAGCAATGTTTGGACCAGGATGACTGCAATGTCCCCAATTTTAATTGACAATTAATTAAATTGATTTTTATTAAGTTGTCAAAAAAATAAATTAGATATTCAGATGGGGCTTAATATTAATTATTTTAATTAAATAACAATAAAATAATAAAATATTAGTAAATGTCATTTTATTAATAAAAGTTTTCCAAATATGATTAATATTAAAGTCAGTCAAGTCGGCCTAATATTCTAGATGCTTGTTGGAGTTCTTTGTAAGGAGGTTGGATGGAGGAAGTGTTCTATATTTCTGCTTAAATTTAAGCAGGAGAAGTGTTCCCATGTCAATTTTTGATCCGCAGAAAAGGATAGTTTGGAATCTTTTCCTATTTTAATGGAGCAGCAACTGCTTAAAAATAAAAAATAAGCATTGAAAAAAAGGGGGGGCTGGAAATAAGCAGCAACTGCGTATTGAAAAAATGCCACATGTCTTCACCATGATTTTTTCTTTCCTTTTCATTTGCCTAAAATCTTGCTTCCAACTTTTATTTGCTGCAAATATTGTTAAAATTTTTAATTTAAAAATATTATTTAAAATATGCTTAAAAATAAGCAGAAATTTTGCTACCATGGGGGCCACCAGTCCACAAATTGCTGCTATAAATGTTGAGCAGTGGCTGCTAGCCAAAATAAGCTTAGCAAGCGGCATGGGGACCTGCCCTAAGACATGCTTGAATTTGATAAAGGCGCGATTTCTGGAGACGGAAACCTTTAGGAGTTCCACAAAAGGGCTGGACTAAAATCTAGTTCTTCCAGGGGTGGATTGGCGGGAGTTTACATCTGTGCCAAATTTATTAAGTCTCTGTTAGAGACAAATTTGCAGATACGTTTATTTAATAAAGATGGTTGCAGTTAATTGAGGTTCAATATTGTTTGTGATAAATTTCTTCCATCTTAAATAGGGGATATTTTATATGATTGGGAGCTGGTTTCCTAACTGCTTTATCCAATTGCAAACTTAGTATCGATCTGCCGTCTCATTAAGATTATCTATTGTGAGGGCTTAGAGCATTTGATTCTGAAGGAGATAAGGAAGTCATTGAAGGCTTGGTTTCTTTAAGTGGCTTTGCACACACCCAAGTCATGTCTTCAGGAGAATTGCAGATATTAGATGGCCGTCTTCCTAAAGCTGGCGATAAAATATATTAAGACTTGGATTCTTTATTGTTATCGCATACTCTTATGCCTGCCGGTGGGACCATTGGAGAAGACCATAGTCGGGAGGAGTAATTGGATTGTTGGAGTCGTGAGTCTCCTGCTTGAGTGCGATTTTGTCTTGTGCAGAGAATTAGCGATATCATGAAAGACAAACAGTGATTCCTGTTGTGGCAGAATTGTGAGTATTAACCATGAGCATCGTGAAGCGTTTGTTTTAATCAATATAAAGTTCTGGCCTTGTTTATTATCACGTGATTCTTTATGCGGATCGACTGAACAGGGAATTCGATAAACAAAGAGTTCTAAGGTTGCAGTTGTATGAGTTCCATTCAAATATTTCATCGCAACAATGCTGTGATTGTCGTAATCATCCGTCTGGGCATAGACATTGCAGATTTGTGCCTTTTTCCTGTCCGCAGCTACCATATTGGTTGCATCCTATACCATCGCTAGGAAGTGGCGACTGTCTGTGAGGGATTCTCATTACAACAGAGCATAGTATGTATTAATGTTAGCACATTTTGAAATGCTAAACATTAATAATGTCTTATATCGATTATATATGTTGTCATTAGTGATTTCTGAGTATTATTAGTTACTACAATCAAACATTTGATCTCCAGTGTGTGATTTTCCTTTTATTCATCTTATATGCATAGCAGTGGTATGAAATCTTTGAATAATCAGAATTGAATATTGTCAAGTGTGAATTATTGTGAGGATATATTATTGTTTTCGCAATTATCCCTATTTGGTGATATTTCGTTAAAATCCTTTGAAACTGAGAACTGAGCTCACTAAGAACACTGGAAACCTCCCAGCGCATCAGGAAACCTATGGAAAACCCTCAAAGCTGGCCAATGCTCGCAGAACAAGATGGCATAAAAATGGGGACATTACACAAAAGAACGATTAATTTTTCCAAGGGAGATCCTTTGATGGAACAATGTTTAAAGATGTGAACTGGTATATGAGTAATAAAATGCACCTAAGTTTGGCTATTATTGAGTTTCCAGAAAACCCATCCTATTTTGATGCGTCACTTCTGCATTGCAGGTTTCTGATTTTGTTGCTTTTAGAAGCCCAGATTGGAAAATGCATTTTTCTACAATATATTTTAGTACTTTGCAATTGAGCTTTCTATTTAGCTGCACCTTCATAATTTTAGTTTAGCTCAGTGCATCTTTGTTTCAGTATCATGAAGATTTTCCACAGCCATTACTAATCTCTATTGCTCCTTTTTTGATCCGAATTTATCTGAGCTGATTACTGTTTTATGCAACTGTCCAATGACAGGGATCTAGTTTGGGACAGTTCTTCAGACAATATCTGGAGACGATCAAGCTGAATGATGTCCTTGTATGTTTCAATATTTTCCTTTGTTTTGTGAATCCATTTTCTTGCTGTTTATATTATGGATGCATTCAATGAAAAGGTAATATTTATGTAGTGTCTGACTACATAGTTTTATTATACAAGGCACCTTGATTGATTGTGGTATAACTTTATGCTTCTGCTTACAGATGAAACCTTATTTTTATGTCTCTCCATTCTTGAAAGTCACCTTTGCATGTGTATTATAGTTTTGGTCCAAAAAGAAGTGATCCTGGTATCTTTATTTGTCATTCTAATCACAATTGGCATCTACGTTTTGTTAAGGTGAACTGGAAATCAAAAGATTTGAGCTACCTATTGGAGGTTAGAAATGTCTACAGAAGCTATAAAGATTTTAACATTTTCAGAATTTAGTATTACACAGTTTTATGTCTTGCTTCACTCATAGTAGTTTATCTGAATGCAGGAAAATTACAAAAAGTATTTTGCCGAACTTGTTTCAAGTGCAACACCTGTATATGGGAAGGATGTTGTTCATAAGGCATACAATATAGATGGTGATGTGCTAATAGAATATTCAAATCAGGGACACTTTGAAGAAATTGCACGGCAGTTTGGGATCTTTGAAGAATGGAAGGTAGATTTTTCTGATAATATTAGTTGAACTCAAAAAAAATCATATCATATGTTGGTCTGTGTTTTCAAAATCTCTGTTGTTGATAGCTTATATAGGTGTGTTAGACCAATCAGTTTCTTATGATTCCTTTATGTAGGATGGTGTACCAAGGACTGCTTACAAAGGAGTAGTAGCATTCAGATGGCAAACACCAAGACGAATATTTTTGGTTGGTCCGCAATCTCTAAAAGAACTTGGGATCAAGAAATAGGTGGCCAGAAAGGTTCGTTGTCCTCTTTTCTTCAAAATATTATAGCTATCCTGCAATTCTGTCAAGCAGCAGGTAGCTTTACTAGAAGATGAAGACACTGCTAAATTTTATGAGCATTTGACTATTTGAAAGATCAAGTCAGCTGGACAACATCTTCTCAGAATCAAGCAGTTGATTGTATATCCAGGAGCTTAGCAGCTGTCTTCACCTACAGAAAAAAATTAAGATAAAATAGATGCAGAGGAAAGGTTTCTTATTTATAAACCAAAGCACAAATATGGTGATAGTGTTAGTACTCTGAACACTTGCCAAAGGCACGAGGCCTATTGAATATTACAATGCCAGTCTTATTTTCTCACGAGTGGCCTGCCCAGCCATCAGATGGTGTGATTCTTTTCAACAGAATGAAATTGTATTGATATCGTGATCAATTAGTCTTTCCAAGTTAGTGTCAGCATTTGCTATATTCTAAAATGCCTGGTTTTTGTTGAAATTCCCGTCTTAAATGTCTGGTTAAACAAACCATGCTTCCCTATTTAAAGATGATGAAAAAGTGTATTATTTAATGCAATGTACACCGATAATGTAATAGTAAACTGTACGTGCTTAGAAGATCATTAAAATGTGTAGATATATGTATGGGGAGTGTAAAGCATTGATAAATTCAAATTGCTTGTTTGTGATGATAAAGTAAGAATATTAAAATCGTAGGAATCCAGCATTGAAAATCATTTTATTGTAAACACTGCTCAAAAATATATTGAAGTCGGGAAAATTACTTGAGCTTTTTCTTAAAAGAGGAAATATGAAAGAGATTCAAAATCAAAGAGCAAGAGAAATGTAACATTATAATTCAAGACCAAATCATGGATACATCATACGTGTAAATAGGTTTTTTGAAATGATATAACTAGTGTAGTAGAGTATGCTAGAGAATGCAGCATTGTGAACCGTATAATTGTAAACACTGCACGGTGCACAAAAATATTTCAAGTGAGGAAATAATTTGAGTGCTTTCTCGGAAGGTGAAAGATGAAAAAGAGTCAAAATCAAAGAGCAAAGGAAATGTAAGATCAAAGTTCATGATCATCTCATCGTACCACACAATGGGAACACGTTCCTTTCTGGTCTTAATTTCTTTACAAGTTTCGTGAGTCTTGTGTAGCTCTCTACTCTGGTGTCCCGATGTCTTTTAAGAAGATTGATAAAATTAACATTACATCTTCCTCATTCACTGTTACGTCATCCTCACTCTCTGTTAAACTCTTTGATCGGTTGAATAAATTGGAAGCTAAGAATCATACTCTCCGGGATACTGTGCAATCCCTAGTCGCTGAAACTACAGGCCTCAGATCGGATTTGAACTCTATTCTCGTGCAACTCAAGGAATTGGACACTATCAAAGAGAAACAATCTGAGATTGTGGACAGGCATTCCTTTCTGTTGATGGAAATTGAAGACAAGGTGAATACTTAGGCCTCCTTGTGCAACTCTGTTGCTGTCGCACCCCTTTCAGGTGTTGAGAAGTTGGTTCAAGGGAAGTTGGACGATGAGCCTGTGAGGCAGACTCGTGACTTAAACCTACGGGTCCGTGGTCTCTCCTCCAATTTTGACCCAATGGTGGCTGGTTGCTCCTTCCTCGCGAACTAGCTTGGCATCTCAGACATCGCACTTGATAGGTGCTGGTTAGGCAAGGATGACATTCTCTTTATCCGGTTTCTCTCCCCCTCTGACAGGCTACGAGCTCTTAGGGCGAAGAGGAAGTTATTCCCTCTTTACCCTAAGATTTACTTAGATGAGGACCTCATGAAATCCAAGCTGGCAGAGTAGAAGCATTCTAGGAGCCTCGTGGCTGAGGCTAGGCGCAATGGTAAGTGGGTGGTTATTCGTAACCTCGGGGCAGTTATTCACGACTCTACTCCTAGTGGGTGGGTATCGAGACAGCCCCCCAAGATTGCATGACGTTCTTGCCAGCACATGGACAAGAGAGAATGTCACAACTATTCTCTGCTTGTCAACTGCTGGAATAGTAATGGTACTTTATGGTCCTTACCGGGTCTCTTTTAGGATGTTGGTTCCGCGGACGTTCTGGCTGTTACGGAGACTCACGAGAGTCCTGTTCGTCCTCTATCGGGCCTTACTGGATACTAGTGGCTTTCCGTCTTTCGGGATGAGGTCAGATCTTCTAGTGGGGTCGCTTGTCTTGTCAGTGACCATCTCTTCAGTTCTACTTCTATTGTTCATGTCGACAGCTCTGCTAGATTCATGTGGATTTGTATTGGTCGTACCACATCACATCACATAGATATCTATATTGCTGTGTGCTACTTTCCACTGGCTTCCTCATCCTATGCTATTCACAACATTGAGTGCGACGATCCTTACGAGGACCTTCTTGAACACATTATCAGTTTCTCGGTCATGAGCGACATCATTATTCTCCTCATCCTATGCTATTCACAACATTGAGTGTGACGATCCTTACGAGGACCTTCTTGAACACATTATCAGGTTCTTGGCCATGGGCGACATCATTATTCTTGGGGACTTCAATGCGCGGACCAGAGACCTTTAGACTCCCCTTCATGATCGTGGTGCTGACTTTGATTGTACTTTCGAGACTGACCCACTTATTCTGGGTTTGCAGCGTTCATTTGATGATTGCAGGGTCCCCCTCACGAGATATGGTCGCCATCTTCTCCAGCTCTGCGAGTCCTTGGACCTTGTGATCCTGAATGGGCTCCCTTGCTTTCCTGACTCTGGATCCTTCACCTGTTGGCCTCACTACGGCGGTTCGAGTGTCGTGGACTATGCTCTATCTTGTGCCTCCTTCATCCCCTTCATCCACCATTTCACTATCTCTCGCCTCTCTCTCGCCGATCACGCTCTCCTCAGTTTTTCCATCAGAGTCTCCCCTCCCCCCTTATCCACTCCTCCGCTTCCCGTGCCGACCCTCACCCGCACCTACTTTCGTTTCTCAAAGAGTGACCAGGATCTCTTTGTTTTTCACCTCAAATGACTCCTCCCGCTTGCCCCCTTTTCTGAGACCGATGATACCTCCTCCATGTTCGACATTCTTGCGATCACTCTTTGGGAGCCCGCACTCCTCTCCATTCCCCACCATACCACACCTTTATCTCACAATCGCCAGCGTAGGAACACTTGTCCTATGAACTAGTGGTTTGATAAGGACTGTAAGACCTTCCACCGTTTTGTTCGCTTTGCCTTCTTTGCTCACTCCCACTCCTTCACCTAGTTGAGGCTCTCTTACCGCCGTTTCCTCCACCACAAGAAACGTGTCTTTGACTCGATGTAGTGTCGATCTCTCTGTGCTTCCCTCTAGTGCTCCCCCAAGCTCTTCTGGCACACTTTGTTTTCCCGCCATCCTCCTCCTTCCACCCTGGATCTCCGCTCACTGATTTCCCACACTTCCATTCTCTACGACATCCTCGACCAACCCTCTTTCCACCTCACTCCACCCTCTTGCCATCTCTTCATATTCTCCAACACTTGTGAGGCGGTTAGGTTGATAAGCACCAGCAAGACAACTGATGAGGAAGGGTTCCAAGCGGAACTCTTCAAACTTGGTATCGGTGTTCTAGGTTCTTTTCTCTTTGTGCTCTTCAACAAAGTGGTTTGCACTGGGTTTCCTCAGTCTTGGTCTCGACACATCATTTACCTGATCCATAAGACTGGTGCGGCCTCGGACCCTGGGAACTACAAAACCATCATGGTTGGGCACACTTTTGCCAAACTCTATGCTACAGTTCTGAACACTATTTTATCCGGAGAGCTCGACCGTCGCCAGTATCGTGCGAAGGGGCAAGCGGGCTTTTAGACCGATTTTCAGAACATGGATCACATTTTGACACTATAGACCATTATCGAGGAGGCCTGCTCCCGCTCGGTGAAGGTTTACTGCTGCTTTGTGGATTTCCGCAAGGCTTTCAACTCAGTTCCTTGGGTGACCCTTTTCCAGAGACTTGGAGACATTGGGATCCCCGAGATTCTCCTGATTGCTATTATGAGGCTTTACGAGTGTGTGGTGGGTAGATTTAGGACTCCACAGGGGTTCTCCGAGCCAATCCAGAGTACCATCGGGGTGAAGCAGGGCTGCCCTACGCTTTTTGGCATTTACATTGACGAGCTCGAGGCTTTCCTCCGGGATCTCTCGCTCCCTGACGACGGTTGTTACCTGCATCAGGTGTTGATCTCCATTCTTTTATTTGCCGATGATGTGGTCCTCCTGGCCTCCTCCCCCGAGGGTTTACAGAGACTCCTTGATGGTTTGGCTTCTTTTTGTGAGCTTCAGTCGCTGGTTGTGAACTTGGGCAAGACCCGGGTGATGGTCTTCAATTGTTTGAAGACTTCTCATCTTCACTTCTATTTTCAGGGCTCGGAGATCGAGATCTCTTCCTCCTATACTTACCTTGGGGTTAAGTTCTTTGGTCCTCGTTTCAGCTTGAGACCCGCTATGCAGCCCCGGGTCAACAAGGGGTTGGGCTCCTTGGCTCTGCTTGAGAGACAGTGCTTCAGACATCACTTTCAAGACATCAGGTCCAAGTTGGCCCTCCTTGACTCTTTAGTCAGGCCGATGGTGCTTTACGACTCTGTTGTGTGGGGGCCCTCTCTTCTTAAGTCAGATTGGACCTCTGTTGAGAGAGTCCAGATCCTCCTCCTTCGACGCCTCATCAGATGTCATCGTTCTACTCACAACATTATCCTTGCTGAGTTTGGTGCTCATCCTTATAGACTTGCAACCATTTTTGATCTGGTCTAGTTCCTTCACCGTCTTCGGGGATTTGCTGATTCTGCTGTCGGTTGGCAGAGATACCCTTATCTTGCTTACTGCTCTTCTTTGGCCCTTGCTAGTGCTGATCCCTTTGGTAGAGCTCGCTGCTGGTACGCCCAGGTCGCTGCCTTGCTGGGTTCTGTGGGGATCTCGGTTGATCATCTACGCCCATTTCACTTTTCCTTGGATGCTCCCACCCACCTCCTCCCCTCTCAGCAGGCGCTGAATGACCACGTCAGACTCGACATCTATAGACAGTATATCACCACGACCTGGTGCAACCCTCCTAGAGAGCTTCGTCCCAGGATGGCCTCCTATGCCGAGCACTATATGGAGATTCTTGATGGGGTCATTGTGCGTCCTTCATACCTAGCCTATCGATGGAGTCACGCTCTCCGTATTTCTTTGGGGTCTTTCAGAGTCGGCTATCACCGGCTCCGCATCCAGATAGATCACCACATTGACAGGGCTGACCAGATCTGCCGCCTTTGCACCTTGTTAGAGACCGAGTCCGAGACACATTTCATTTTCTGATGTCCCATTTACTACGAGATCAGAGGGAGATTCTACTGCATGTTCAGAGAGTGCAGTTCCCTTGCCTCCTTTAGATACACCGATCAACGGTGCCTTGTTCTTTATCTTCAGGAGACCACACGGCTTTGGGATTCCACCCTCCAGCTTATGTTTCCGTCCAGCCAGATATCTGATCATCTTATCACATCCTTTTTCACTTCGGCGTCTCCTGCCCACGACACAAAGCACCCTCTCGGTCCTCCTTCTGGACACACCAGGCTTGTGAGACCTCGTAGTGATTGTAAAGATCACACTCGACAGCAACACTCCACCACCAGTGTTACTCAGAGACGGTCCGAGGCTCCTTCTAGTCTCGGATCGTATCCTTCGGTGCTTGATTACTTCTCGCCCGGAAAGAGCCTCTAGGTGCTCTCCCTGGTTCTTCTGTTTTTTGTTTTTTGCTTTCTTGTTATTGTTCTTTCCCCGGACACCGTTTGGTGCTCCTGCTATTGGTTGTTTTGCTCCGATGTTCTCAGTCCCTTAGACCCTTGGTGGTCTCTTGTTGGACATTAATAATTTATCTTATCTTATCTTATCTATCTTCCCAATTATATTCTTACACATCCTCTAATCTCACTATAATTAATTGGACATTTTTGTGCAAGTCATAATAACATTCCATCTACATGGCATTGGCATGACAAGCTGAAAAGTGCAAATGGAATTCAATTACTCAGATTTAAAACAGGAAAATCAGCAAATTGTAAAGCACTAAAATACTCATTTTATATATATATATATATATATATATATATATATATATATATATATATATATATATATATATAAAACTATTGTTGTATTTCGTGCCAAATAGTGTTTAAGTAGAATAAATATAAGTTAAATTTAATGCCAAAATATAGTTTATAAATAGAATTAATAAGAGTTAAATGTTACCACTTGCTCTCAATTTTTTAATAAGTATCATTTTCTAAATAAGTAAAGTTTACCATTACAGCTTAATCTAAACTACATGAATGATAAAAATGTTGTTTTTCCATCTGGTGCAGCTCAAAGCAATTTCTTATTTTTTTTTTAAATTTTCAATCCAAAGTGGGGTTTGGGGGCTTTTCGGGCCACAAGGACCTCATGTTGTCTGCCAAATTTT
>MU226799.1:2370605-2426496 GCA_018584345.1 Thuja plicata | reverse complement strand
TTGAGAGATGAATGGATGACCATCAAATGACCAAATTTATGCTTTATTGGTCGAATTAGGGTTTAGAGGCTTTCTAGTTTTAAAAAAAAAAAAAATTGGCATGTGGGGGTCCGTTGGTTCAAAACTTTTAAGTTCAAACGTATAATAATAATAATAATAATAAATTAGAAGCATTTGATGCAGGTCTTACTCCTCCATAGTGTTCACTTTCGAAGAAAAATGCTACAGTTGTAGAACAAAGCAAAAATGGTGAAAAATGCTTGAGAGATGAATGAATGACCATCAAATGACCAAATGTATGCTTTATTGGTCGAATCAAGGTTTAGACGCTATCTAGTTTAAAAATAAAAATAAAAAAATGGCATGTGGGGCTCGTTTTTGGGCACCCACATGCTCGGATTCGTGCAGATTTCTTCGGGTTCCTGTTTGAGTTTTGATAATTTGTTTGACTTTGACTTTCATGTGAACTCTCAATTTACATTATTTAACACATGTTATATGTTAAAGTTCTATAATGTTTATATGCTTGTTTTTGATTAAGTAAAACAGGTTTTAAAGGGTGCCTGAAACCCGATACAAAGCTTAAGATATAGCAATAGGTCCTTACATAAAAAATAGTGGGAACAAAGACAGAAACAAACCACAACCAGGGCCACAGAAAAAGAGAACATGAAACCCATCAACATTGCATTAAAAAATAAGACATGGAAGTCCAGCAGCCCAGATGCATCCCGTAAGAGGAACAACCATCAAAGAACCAACAACCAACACCCGAAGCCACAAGAAGGGTCATTTCTTCCCCTTTTGGGGTCGAAGGGCCATAACAAACGTGGGCAAATTTTTAGATTTTTTCCTTTTCACAGCAGTCCACCCAACATCAACCACGTTGGCCCATAGAAGGGCCAGGTACAACCAACGAGTCAGGTACAACAAGAGAGCCCGTATCCACTAGGTCGGAAGAAAACAACGGAGCGTTGCCAGCAAGAGAAGCAACAACCTCACCTCCATCAGAGACCCGAACACAAGTCTCAGTACAAAGAGTCACCGCAAGGATAGAGGCAACAAAAGCAGACGGAGGAGAGGCCTCACCCGGGGAAGAGACCTCACCAAACACAAGAGGCTCATTTGCCTCAGCAACCTCCAGAGCGAAAGAAACCACCTGAGAAAAGCTTCAGATAGACGAAGCCTTCCCAACAGTGTAATGTTGAGAAGAAGGCCCTTTCCACCAAGAAGAAATTTTTTTTTTAATCTTCTCCAAGCCACACTGATCAGCCAAATGACTAGTTTTGAAACATCTCCTGCACCTGAAGGGGAACCCTTCATAATCCAGGGATTGGATCCAGGCACCTTTAGAGTGTTGCAACATAATCTTTTCCGGAAGACCCTTAGAAATGTCCAAGTCCACCAAAATCCGGGCATAAGTTGAATGAAGAATATCAGAAGAGTCCTCATCAACCATCAGAAAGTCCCCAAGAGCCTCACCCACTGCCTCTAACAGGGAATCCACCCAAAGATGAAGGGGGAGGTAGGGAAGCCGAGCCCAAATGGGAACCTTGGAGAAAGTCTCAGACGAGGGATCAAAGTCAGGATGCCAAGGCTTCACCATAAGCATAAACCAAGCATCACAACTAAAAAAAATGATCAGATAAAATTATTTTCCTATCAGCAACATTTTCAAACTTTGCTATGAAAAAACTCCAAGCCATAGGAAAAATGTGAACAGTACTAGAAATACTAGGTTCCCAATGTCGTGAAATCCAGGAGTGAAGGTCAGGAAGACTCGGCCAGAAGCCCTTGAACCTGCATATAAGGCCATGGACTGAGAAATCAGAGGACGCCTCATCAATATCCTTCACAACCTCATCCTCCAGAGGGATAATGATAGGGTTAGAAACCAGAAAAGGAACAAAATCCTTATTCCCCCTCGGATCCGAAGCCCCAGGACCTTGAGTCGCCGAGGAGCCAGGGGTCGAGGAACCAGGAGTTGGAGGAGCCGAAGAGCCAGGAACCCTAGCCTTCGGCGAGGGAGCCGAAGAGCCAGGAGTCCAAGCCGCCGCCGAAGGAGCCGAAGCACTAGGACCCCCAGCCGCCGCAAAAGGAGCCAAGGAGCCAGGGGCCAGAGGAGACGAAGAGCCAGGAACCTTGGCCTCCGGCGAGGGAGCCGAAGGGCTAGAATCCCTAGCTGTCGTCGAGGGAGCCGAAGAGCTAGGAGCAGAAGTAGTCAGAGAGCCAGGAACCCTAGCTGCCATAATAGAGCCAAAAAATGCGATACTATCAAGTTTATATGCTTGTTTTATCCATGTTTTCATATGAATATTTAAAATTTTCCCATATATTTAAAATTTTCTATATTTTGTATAGTCATCCCCTTTGTTGTCTCCTAGCCATCCACAAAAATGACTCAAAAAATTGGAGACAAGGAAACGTGTTCCCACACCTCCCATCTCCGTGTCCTAGAAATTTGGGGTGGCATAGGTTTTTCATAGTTTGTATTTCTTTGGTGTCGATAAAAGCATTGAAAAAATGTTTAATCTAAAGTTAAACAAGAGTTTGATTCTCTTGCTTTTAAACCTATTTGAGCAATGATGAATTGTGATTGTTATTCAATGGATTCCCATTTGAAAAATTGATGTTTGAGAATGAGTATGCAAACACCTATATTTTAAAAGTTGAGATTTCTTCTAATCCATATTTAGGGAAAGAAATACATACTAAAACAAGTGTAGATGGTGAATAACATTTTTTAAAGTGGTAAAAACTATTAATCAACAGTTATGAATCAGTGAGGTCACAAACAAAGATCTCGTCCCCAACATAAACACTCAACAATAACACTCATGGGCTTTGAGCCTTGGTGACAAGAACATCACCACATTTAAGTCATCACATTGCCAATACTAGCCCGAGATGGTGAATGCCATTGAGTTAAAAACATCTAGCTTTTGAGCCTTTTTGGCACATGCATATTTTAATTCCTAGTCACCACAAAACTTGTTTTGTTGTTGAGAGCAACTCTAAACATAATTGTAAAATAAAATTATACTTATTGGTATTGCAAATTTGAGAGTACTAGATTATAAATAGTTTTAGGCAAGAGTAATCTTAGATTGGACTGCAATTTTTACCTAAAATGTATTATCTGAGCTCTTCAGTTGTGAATATGATGATAGTTATTGAAAATAGTTACCTTAGGCTTATCTGATGGTTAGGGTCTAGTGGTAATGTGGAAATGCCTGTAAGCTTAAACTATAAAAATTGTAGGAATTTCCCATCTTCTCCAAAGATCAAAAGAAGTGCTCTTGTTGATTACATCTTGTTGATAATACTTGTAAAATTAAATAAGTTTGCATGTATCAAAAGCTTTTGCTATCGAGGAGTAATATCTTGATTAAAATCTCTAAGTTTGTGTTAGCATCTTCACCAATATTAATTGAAAATTGACTAATCATGAGGAACAGGTAATCAAAAGTTGGTTTGAGGGATCTTAGGACCTCAAAATCTAGTAGCAATATACAATTTTGAAGGGGTGCCTTTAAACATATTGCTGCATCATATATTCATGATTGCCTTAACATAGCCAAATTTTAGACTTCCTTTTACTTGTTTGATTGTTCATTTTGGTATTGTAGACACCTAAATTTGTTCAACATTAATTGACCAAATTTATCATCTTTACTCCTCCATAGTCATCATGCTGATAATTAAATAACTCACAATTATTTAATTACGTAATGATTATTATGCTAGCTACTAGGAAAATTAATTCAATTAATTTACTTAGTTCATAGTCCCTTTTTCTAACCTATTTCAACCTTTACTTAAATAGACACCTACATTTATTTAATTAAATTTCACTCACATTCTTTTCCTCATTTTAAAATTTAATTAATTTAAAATATTCTTTTTTCCCTCATTTACTTGCACCCTCCTAACTTACCCACTTGTACTCCCAATTCCTTTTCATTAGCCTAATCCTATCCCACTAATCATTTGCACATTTCCAATCCCGTGATTATGGAGAAAGTTAACTTGTTCCATAAATGCCAAGTCTCTTTTCCCCATTTATCCCTGAGTAGTAGTAGTAGAAGAAGAAGAAAACTGATTTTATGTTCACAAGGAGAGAGGAGCTAATTTCCTTGAGTAGAAATAACCCCAAACTTTTTTGGAAAGAACTCCAGCCAAGGAAGAAACAAATTGAAAATAATATTACAGCCACTCAATGATTCGACTATGCTAGAAAACTCTATGAATAGGAAGGTGGAGTGGACCAGCCACCCTTGGTCAACGATACTACAACGCTTTTCACCGTGCAAGAGATAGAGATGGGTATTAAGAACTTGGGTGCGGGAAAAGTAAAAGACCTAGTTGAATTTCAAGTAGAGTATCTCAAGTGGGGTATGAAAACCCTTGCACCACACATTACATAAATCTTCAACAATATTAGCCAAGATGGGTTTTTCCTACATATTGGACAATCAACCTTGCAATACCACTTTTTAAGAGTGGTGACATCAACAATCCCTCCAACTACATGACTATAATGATCAATCCTCTCTTTGCAAGACTTTTTGGCAGCATAATAGAAACTAGGATCAACAAATGGGCAGAAGAAAACCATAAGCGTGCAAAAGTGCAAGCTGGTTTTAGGCCAAGGCACTCAACGGTTGATCACCGTGTCACTCTGAGGCACATTATCCAAAAAAGGTGGGAGAAAAAGGAGGCGGCTTTTTGCTGTTTTGTTGACTTAAAAAAGAATTTTGACACTGTCCCTAGGGACAAGCTTTGGCTCAGGATGGAAGAATTGGGGATTCCTATGCATCTCAGGGCTAATGTTCATAGGATGTATGAAGAGGTGAAAGTCAAAATCAGAACCTTAGTTGGAGTGTTGTCGGGGTCAAACAAGGTTGCCCTTTATCTCCTATTTTGTTTGGCTTATATATAGATAAACTCGAAGAGTGGTTAAACATGCAAAATGGTGAGGGTATCCAGCTAGGCGAATTTGTAATAAAGTTGTTCCTATATGCAAACGATTTCATTTTGATTGCCAAATCTGTTTGTGGGTTGCAAGAACATTTATTTTCTCTTGAGCGCTTTTGCAGTATGGTGGGGATGAAGGTCAATATTAGCACGACTAAAGTTATGGTTTTCTCTAATAATAAAAAACAACATCAACATGAGTTTTATTTTGGTGACAGCGTTCTTGAGGAAGTTGTGGAGTATAAATATCTTGATATTGATTTCAACAAACATCTAAGTTGGGCAGGTTGCAGAAATAAAAGGACTTTAGGTGGATGGAAGGCATTTTATGCTCTTCAAAACAGGGGTCGTGCAGTGGAGGTTCGGGATTGGAAAACTATTCAAACCTTGTTTGGTCTTCTTGTGTTGCCGGTTGTTCTTTATGGGTGTGAATTATGGGCTAGCAACACTTCAATAGCACAATGGAAGAAAATTGAAGGAATCCAAAAGTGTTTGATCACAAGCAAATTTAAAATTAAAAGCACTGACCCACATGATATCATGCACGAAATGGGGGCTGCCCCTATTGAGGCACTTGCTATGGTTCGCCTAATAAGCTATCTAAAAAGAATAAAAAAAATGGAAGGAGATAGATGGCCTAACGTTGTCTTTAATGATACATTGTGTAAACACAAAAAGACATGGATGCAACAAAACATCAAGTGGATGAGGAAATGAAATATCCAATTCAATATGTGCCCCACAAATAATAAAGAAATAAAGGTCTTCGTTATGGAGAAATTTTATGAGAGAAATTGGGGAAATGGTATTGGAAGGAAGAAAATATATTATATCAATGAGTTCAACCCCGCATGTGATCAACTCCAGAAAGCGTACATAGGCGTCAACATTTCTTGGAGAGCTAAAATTCTTATTGCCCAACTAAGAACCAACTCTCATCAACTCCGCTGTGAGACCGGGCGTTGGAAGAGGCCAAAGGAGGCTTGTGAAGAGAGAATTTGCATGTTTTGTAACTCTGGGAAAGTGGAAACCGAACATCACTTTATTTTAGAATGTGAAGCCTACAAGAACAACATGGATAAATTTGCGGACACTATATCGGATAGCTCTTGGGATAACCTATTCAGCGAGGAGTACATTGAGAAGTTAGGTGGGCTCATCATCAGCTTTCACTAGAAACAAACCGAGTTACTGAAATTAGCCTAGGTTGCCTTTTTGTCCCATAGGCTATGTTCACGTTCGTGGACGTAAATTTTTTATCTTATCTTATCTTATCTTATCCCATTAGCCTTGTAGGCTACCCACTTTTGGGTGGGTACTCCACATGGGTCTCCATCCTCTTGTCCTTGGAATTTAAAATTCCTTATTCCCATTCTCCCATGTATTTTGGAGTATGGAGACAAGAAATACCTTTATGAAAAATCTTCTCTACGCTCCAAAGTCCCTTCCTTCCCAACAACCTTGTCCTCACAATCTCTCTTGGGTTGACACTTGTCAACCTCCCATGAGAGTTAAGAACCAACTCTTTCTCCAACCTTGGATCTTCTTCCCTTGCAATCTGACCCTCCATTCCATTACCTTTGCAATTCCTCCAACGCTTAGCCATTTCCAATGACTATAATTCATACAACACATAACTAATGCAATCACATGCAACTTAGAGCTACTATCTATCCTCGAGCACATTTGAGCATAGTTATGCTACCGAAATTATGAACACATTGAATCTATCATCGTGGGGTAAATCTTCTTGTTGAGAAGAGCATCATACTTGGTATTTGTTGGCTATTTCGTTAGTTTGAGATTTTTTCTTGCCTAATCTCCATTGTTTCTTTGATTTGTGCTTTTAAGTGTTTTTAATTGCAAATTTCATTCCTTTTTAATTGTTTGTTACTTCTTTAAGCAAATCTGGCCTTCTAATAATTTGGTTAGATAGCTCTGTTTTTCGGCGGATTCCTCACCTTGATCTAGTGGGTTCATGAGAATTGAAAACTCAATAAAAACACAGACTCCGACAGAGTTTCCATACCCACCCCTCTTGCAAATTGACTTATAATCGGGTGGGTTCGTCTTGGATTCAATGGGTTCATGAATTATCTGGCGGGTTCGTGATTACATTAGCTAGTTCACTGTCAAGGCTGATCGTGTAACAATCAAGCGGGGTCACGTTGTGATCAGGCGGTCTTGCTGCTTTGTTAGGTAATCAAACTTCAACGGGTAAGCTCTGTGTTTAGGTGGGTTTGATAGGAATCAGTGGGTTTGACCTATCTTTTGGCTGGTTCGCTCTCCATTTGCTTTGCATTTGATTAATAATCAACTAACGCATCCTGTCTTGTGATTGAGCTAACACTTGCACAGCTTCCTTTCAATTGTCCAAGACAAGCAAACGAAAAACTACTAATTCATTTGTTGCAGGATGTGATCGAAGACTTGTTTTTTATACTAATTTAGGCAAATTTCAATTTTCACTTGAAGGGTCAATTTATAACTGTTCTGTTTGTTTGGGATTAGTATGGTGTAATGTACGATCTATCCTTGCATGCCCGTGTGTGCTTGGGCATAAAAAAATGCATGCTAATCTAAGTCTTGCTATGTAATCCCGCGAGTGTTAGTTTAGCATGTATGCTCCGTCCTTGTATGCCCATATCAACTTGGACATGAGAAACATCTAACACTTTAATTCCTTAGGAGGCCTACTCAAGATTTCATTCCCCTAAGGACGACCTCAACCATGCATTTTGGCGAGGTATATAAAAGGGGTGAGTGTGAACGTTGTAGCTCAATCTTCTCTTGTCATGTCTTTAGTAAAATCTTGAAGCTTGGGTGATACCAAGATAGGGGTGCATGGCTAGTTATTTGAGTGACTTAATTGACATTTCTGACTTATGCTTGTGATAGAGTGGTGTACATGGATGTGACATCATTAGATAGCCTGCATCAACCTATGTAAGACATTTCAACTATTGCTTAGTGTGGTGCATGAGATGTAGAGTGTACCCCAAATTTACTCATGACGTAATCCTTAGGTTGAGATAGAAATATTTGGATTCTGCTTATCTAGCCATCACAGAGAAATAGCAAAGGGAAATCAATTGTAGGCCCGGAGTTCTACCTATCCACCTTCAAAAGAGAGGTGTCTAGCATCAATCTTGGGGTATTAGCGCTTATTGTGTAGGCCCACACTAAGTTTTAATTCCACTTGAATAATTATAGGTTTGTGTAAAATGGAGTGTTTTATTGTGGATACCAATGCTTACAACTAGTCCAAGTCTTGTCTTATTGTCTGTTTTGTTTGTTAGGGGAGAGGATTTAGTAGTTGACCACCCTATCTTTGCGCTTCTCAAAATCTTACGTGGAAATCTAAAATCACTTCCAATTTTTTTACAGTAGCTTACTTGGCAAGTCCTCTGCTTATAACTAAGGTTTCATGGCCACATCATCAAATATGATGCCACACCAACATGCTTTTTTCCAAGGTGTCCAAAACAACCCAAAAAAGGTGAGACCAATGATCGTGCAAAAAGGGTACCCATACTTGTGCAATTGACATGCATCACGTGATTGGTTAATTTTTACAACTAAGGGTACATTTCATTCAATTATAGGTAATCATCATTGTAATATAACAACCTTAAAGTTAACTATTGGTGCAATATTTTCAAAAAAAATTGGACATTAAATCAACAAGTGTGAGTATTAAATCAATAAGTGTAGATATCAAATCAACAACTACTATCACAACCATTGGAACACGTTCAGGTATTGGGTCATTTCCCCTAGTTTTTGCATCCTTTCTAAAAAATAATCAATCAGTTAATTCCTATGTTAGTCAAATCTCAATTCGACAAGATTGCCGATAGTTTGTTGGGTTTGTCCGCTCATCTAGAGGGATCACCTTGTTGTTAAGTTACCTTGTCTAGCGGGTTCATCATGTCTTTCAACAAGATTGTATAAACTCAAATTTCAGTAAGAAGGCAAGTTTGCTCTACATTTTGATGGGCTCATGAAAACCTAGTCAAAATAAAGTCCAGCAAGTACGCCCTAACTTTGGTTGGTTAACTATAGTTTGATTATACACTCAACTAGTAAGTGTGCCCTATCATTCAACAAGATTATTACCCGAAGTCTCCAATCCAACGAGACCATTCTATTTTCGTGTGGGATCATTAAATTTGTCATTCTGCTTAGTCCAGCGGCTTTTCCCTATATTTTGACACTTTTGTTAATAACTCTAAACATAAATACTTTGGCAAGACAACTTTGTCATCCTGTGAGTCTGTCAACTCCTTGAAAAATCATACTTTAGTGGGTTCATAGGGGAGAGAATCTAGAACGTGCGCACCCTAACTTCAGGGTTCCAAGTGGGTCACCACGTGGACCCCAGACCCCTATTTTATTTCTCGCCACCCTAGCTAGTTGAGTTGGCAACCCCAAATCAAAAGTTATGCCCATTTCAAAATTATTTTCCACGTGTTTGGGTCCAATTCGTTGAAGGTGTCTCTGTCGTGGCATTTTGGTGCCCCGACTGAGACATGTGCGGGGCCTACCCAAAATAAGACTTGTTTACTGTGCATACATGCTGGGGTGGCTGCATGAGATTCCAACACATGACCACCCAATCCACCACCCTTACCATCATTACTTCCCATAACCACCTTACAATGCAACAATGAGCTGCATTTATTACACGACAACTCACCTTACATTCGGTGAAGGGGACGAATTTTTACCTTACAACTCCATTCAATACGCTTGACTCTTTGCGGATTAAGACACCTAACATTCCTTTCTATCCCACCCATTTTGGATAGTTCAATTGTTTTGGAGGTAGAATGTGGTCGATGGGGGACTCTATAAATTTACCATGTCGCCACAAGCCATTATGTTTTGGACCACCTATCGTTTTGATTTTGTAGGTAACTTGAGTTGGTGTTGGCATTTATTCCCTTCGACTAGTTTTTTGGTATTGTATTCTTGCGAAAGTAAACATTTACTTCCTTGCATTGTTATTTTGCAAGTATGGGGTTCGTTTGCATCGGAGATGGTCATGATTTTGAGCATGATTTGGGAGAGGATGTTGACCGATGGGAGGAGTTGTGAGAGATAGTTTATCACGTCATGTTCGACGGATGTGAGGATTCTATCCTCACTAAGGTCACCTTTCACCTTTGGGGATAGTAAAATATGTATTATTTCATTCTTATTTGTTGTTTCTCTAACTATAACCTCCACTATTGGTTTTTGGTTGTCTTCGGTGCATGTTGCATTTTGTCTGTCACTTTGTGTTTCTGAACACGAGTTATTCTAGTCATTAACACTTTTATCCTCAAAGGGAATCATACTCCTCTATTTCAGTCTCAATGGCATTTTGATAGTGAAGGGAACTCGATGTTTTAATCTTCTCAAGCATCTCTATCCTTATTCTGCCTATTGGTATGAATATATATGTTCTACTGTTCACATTTAACAGTTATTATGGGTTCTCATTTCCACTGTTAGGGATTAAGGGTTTAATAAGCTATATGTTTTATGGTATCACTATGACTATTAATGGGTTCCACTTTCTTTTCATTTTATCTATTATAGGGTTTAATTTTTAGTGTAAGCGGTTTATTTCTTTTCAATTTATCTGATCTATAGTTGCTCGACATTTGTTTTTACCTATGACATTTGCTTAATAAATCATCTATTTTATGATTTGAAAATTAGGGATTAAAGGCTTCATAAGTTATATGTTTTAGGGTTTCAATATGATTGTTAATGGTTTCCACTCGATTTTCAATTTATTTGTTATAGGGTTTCAATTTTCTTGTTAAGGGTTTTCACTTTCATTTACAATCGTAGTGGTTAAGGGTTTAATAAGTTCTATGTTTTATGCTTTTTTATAGGTCTAAAAAGTTAGCACCCATTAATTTGGAAGCTCTAGGACCTATTGGGCCCCATTTAGTGATCTCCTCAATTTTGGATGTGCATTTATGCTTGCTTTTCCCGCTTTTCTCTTCGTTTTCCCCGAGCCTCTTAATACTTCTCGAACCCCGCAAAATATGCCTCAAAATTTACCCTTCTGGGTATACGTCGAACCTAGTTCGACATATACCAGGTATAGGTCAAACCACTTTCGAGCTATACCTCGGGGTTTTAAATTTGGTGGGTTTCGATCTTGATGCAAAGTATTTTCATTTTCCCTCCCAGCACAGTCGACCTCTGCAAATTTGGACTCTGAAATATCTATAAAAGGATGCCTCTTCCCTTCATTTTTCTATCCATTAAATGCCTATGATCTACATATATATGCTATCTATCATCTATTATTGACATATACATGTAAGCATTCACTCTCAAGCATTCAAGTCCAAGGTGCAATCAAGAGCTTTTTGAAGATTTTAAGGAAGCAAGCAAGGATTTGGCTCTAAGATTTGAAGGCTATCTTCCATCCGTTCTTCATTCCTCTCCTTTTCCATTCAAGCATATCAAGCATAGATACATCCATGATTTATGATTTGGCAAGTGTAGATCTATTGCATTTTGGTGAAGACATCCTACATTCTATAACTCAACATTCAATCAAGAAAGTAAAAATCTTTGTGGATATAGAGGATCCGTATCCATCCACAAGGATTTGACAAGCAAGGTGAATACTTACATTTATCTTGTTTTACATACTTTAATTATTCCATTTTAAGGTTAATTCCTATACAGGGGCTTGACCAAGGCAAGCCCCTTTCCCCAACAATTTCCTCTTCTCTTGTGTGCAGGTGCAGATTTACAGACTTTCAGACTTGGATTGGTAGATCTGAAAGTGTTGTATCAGTCACAGTCCTTAGACCTTCAGATTTAGAATTCCAGGGTATAGGTCGAACCACCTTCGACCTATATATGGGTATAGTTTGAACCATGTTCGACCTGTTCCAACAACACTCATATTTTCACAGTAGAGAGCTCTAACCTATAGCTTTTTAGATCTCAGTATGTTTCTAGTTTCAGTACAGTCTGATAAGGTTTTTATAAATTTGAAGTTACATCCTCTACTAGCCTTCAAGGTGAGTTCTTTATCATCTCTATTCCTTTCTAGCACTTTCTTGGATACACTAGATCTGATATTTTGTTTTTCATTGCATGAATGTTTGCTTTACTTTACTTGCATACATTATATCTTTATCATATCATTCTTACATAAATGCAAAGAAGACCCTAAAATCACACATTCCTTCCAAGACTAGATCATGCATTAGCATCCCTTCATCTACTTGGGTTGTGCTGATTAGATCTAGTCCAAAAGGGATCACATAGGGTCTCTTTTCAATATACATGTGTGACTTATTGCTTTACCATTGATCACCATTTCACCATATAGAGGTTTAAATATGACTGTTAATGGTTTACACTTTCTTTTCAATTTATCTTTTATAACTTTTCAATTTTAGTATTAAGGGTTTTCAATTTCATTTACAATGTTGGGGATTAAGGGTTTAATAACTTATCTGTTTATAGTTTCAATATGACTCTTAATGGTTCCCACTTTATTTTCAGTCTCTCTATTACATGGTTTCAATTTTAGTGTTAAGGGTTTTCAATTTCATTTCCAATGTTACAGAATAAGGGTTTAATAAGCTATGTATTTAATGGTTTCAATATGACAGTTAGGGTTTCAATTTTAGTGTTAAGGGTTTTCAAATTAATTTCTAAAGTTAGGGAATAAGGGTTTAATAAGTTATGTGCTTAATGATTTCAATTTGATAGTTAGGGTTTCAATTTTAGTGTTAACGCTTATCAATTTCATTCCCAATGTTAGGAAATAAGGGTTTAATGTTAGAGTAAAAAGGTATTTTCACTTGTTAATTAAATCATTATTGATTTAACTATTAAGTCACTTTTTATGTCTAGTTCACTTAGCTAAACTTTAGGCATATAATAATTAATTCTTTATTAATTATTATCATGCAACCTAGGTTTCTCCACCTTCTGGTGTTCGATGTCCTTTATAAGGATTGATCTCTTTATAATTATTAATTCTTTTGTAATTCCCTCTATTCTCTCTCTAAATGAATATTTCATCTTTCAGATCATTATGAGTTGTGTCTCCATTCTTTGCTTTTGTGACAGGTATTTTGCATACAATGGATCTTGGTGATTGAATTCTTCAAATTCTAACATGGTATTAGAGCCTTGCGGTTGTAGCCCGTTCTTGAATTTTTTGAAATTTTTTTGGAGCGCTAAGGGTTTCAATTTTTTAGATTTTTTTATATGGATTTGGGGGGAGCTATTTTTTGGAGCACTTTGGACACAAATCGACCTCACGTTTGCGCTCAAAAGGCCCAAAACCCCCTTTTTCATATAAGGCTCGTCCAATTTGGACATGGTTGAAATATGTGCCCTCTTTTTTGCATGCATGACCTTTGCACACTTTTTGAGGCAAAAATGTCTTGGTTTTCATGCAACCTTGATTTTTGTGCCACCTCAAAATTCACGCCATCGTACCCAAAAGAAATAAAAAATTATTTTTTAAAATTTAGCTTTTCCTTGTACATCAGCCAATTTTGGCCAAAATTTTGGTAGTACCACCAAATTTAGCAGCACCGCTAGATTTAGTGGAGCTCCGCCAGATTTAGCTGAGATCACTTGGAGTTCTTCTTGTTCTGGAGCCCTCTTCCATTTTTTTCTCGTATCTTGAGCAAACGAAGGCATTGTTTACCAAATGAGATATCGTTAGAAAGTTGGTTCCGAGCACGATATGATTTTCTAGGTTTGGTTTTCTGATTTTTCTGTCTTGCAGAGTTTTTTTGCCAGTCAAATTCAGGTTTCCTTTTTGCATTCAGGTCGCCATATCTTGCTCCTCCGGAATCTATTTTTTGATTTCCACGTGTCGTTAGAAAGATGGTTCTGTTCTCCTTCTTGTATGGGTCTCATTGCCAGAATATTCTCCAGGTACATTTTAATTAGGTTTTGGTCTTTTGGTATTCTAGTGGATATCTTGGATGTTTTCAGGTCCTAGGATTGTTTTCCTTGCATGGGATGACTCCTTTTTAGCTGTTACTTATGTTCTTACAGGTTTTTCTCATTCATGAGCATTGTAGACATCTTTTTATAGCATTTCTTTTTTGCAAACACACTGAGATAAAGTGTCATCATTGCATGCTTGGGATCTTGCACATTTTGTGCATGTTTGTACTCGCACTACATAATAAAGTGCCATGGGGGGTTTGATATACCTTTGTCAAGTCAGTGTTCCTCCCATGACATTAGCCTCATTATGTGTGTCCAGAGATTGATCATCCTCGACACCATCCTTTATATGTGCTTGTACTTTATTAGATTTGCAGTTATTCTTGGTAGCCTTTTCTAGTGTACCTGTCATACCTCTCCCTTCTCAACATTATGGGGGTGTTTCCTATTGGTTCTAATGCTTTCTTGGTTCAATGGAGTGAGCTATGTATTCAATATTTGTTCATATGTACTAGGCAGATGTAGTGGCTAGGTACCTATGCATTTTGGTGAGATGGATCATTTACCATATGGACACTTCTTTAATTCCTATTTTGGAGGCATCTTTCCATCTTTTGACCATCTCTTTAGACTTTGATGTTTTTTTTTTCCATCTGTATCTTCGAGTTTCGATGTTTTCCTTATTTTTCATCCTTATTCGAGTAATGTCATTTGAGGGCACTCATGCATATTACAGTCTTCTTTATCTGATTTGATTCTATTTCATTGGAGTTTCCAACAGTTATTCTTTGACAGAGTTTGCAGCTTCATGCTTTAGTGGTGTTCTACATGTTCTTTTGATCAACTCTACAGACTTTGATATTTTTTCCATCTATATCTTTAAGTTTAGAGGTTTGCCTTTGTTTGTCATCCTGATTCGAGTAGTGTCATTTGAGGGCACTCATACAAATTACAATCTTCTTTACTTGATCTTTATTCCTATTTTCTGGGACATTCTCTAGTTTGGAGGCTTCTTCAGTCCTTCATCAGTCTTCATCTCTTTTTGGAGAGGGCTTTTTCCCATTGGGTTATCTACTTTTCTCTTCTTTACAAAGATTTTTTGTACTTGAGTACCTGATTAGGCCATGTTGTTGGGACCCATTTCCTGCTTTCAGTAGTTGTTTCTAGGTTTTTAGCTTCTCCCTAAGTTTATCTTGAGGGGAGGGGGGTGTTAGAGTAAAAAGGTATTTTCACGTATTAATTAAATTATTAAGTCACTTTTTATATCTAGTTCACTTAAGCTAAACTTTAGACATATAATAATTAATTCTTTATTAATTATTATCATGCAACCTAGGTTTCTCCACCTTCTGGTGTTCAATCTCCTTTATAAGGATTGATCTCTTTGTAATTATTAATTCTTTTATAAATTCCTCTATTATCTTTGAATGAATATTTCATCTTTCAGATCATTATGAGTTGTGTCTCCATTCTTTGCCTTTGTTACAGGTATTTTGCATACAATGGATTTTGGTTATTGAATTCTAACATTCAATAAGTTGCGTGTTTAATGGTTTCAATATGACAGTTAAGGGATTCAATTTTAGTGTTAAAGGTTTTCAATTTCCTTTTCACCCTTACGGGTTACAGGTTTAATAAGTTATTTGTTTTGTGGTTTCAATATGATTGTTAATGGTTTCCACTTTCTTTTCAATTTGTCTGTTATAGGGGTATTCAATTTTACTGTTAAGGGTTTTCAATTTCATTTCCAATCTTAGGGGTTAAGGTTTAATAAGTTATCTATTTTGTAGTTTCAATATGATTGTTAATGGGTTCCACTTTCTTTTCAATTTTTCTGTTATAGGTATTCAATTTTACTGTTAAGGTTTTTCAATTTCATTTCCAATCTTAGGGTTAAGGGTGTAATAAGTTATCTCTTTTGTGGTTTCAATATGATTGTTAATAGTTTCCACTTTCTTTTTAATTTGTCTGTTATAGGTATTCAATTTTACTATTAAGGGTTTTCAATTCCATTTCCAATCTTAGGGGTTAAGGGTTTAATAAGTTGTTTGTTTTGTGGTTTCAATACGATTGTTAATGGTTTCCACTTTTTTTTTTTCAATTTTTCTGTTACAGATATTTAATTTTACTGTTAAGGGTTTTCGATTTCATTTCCACTCCTAGGGGTTAAGGGTTTATAAGTTATATATTTTGTGGTTTCAATCTGACAGTTGGGGTTTCAATTTTAGTATTAAGGGTTTTCAATTTCATTTCCACCCTTAGGGATTAAAGATTTAATAAGTTATATGTTTTATGGTTTCAATATGACTGTTAACGGTTTCCACTTCCATTTCAATTTGTTTGTTATAGGGTTTCAATTTTAGTGTTAAGGATTTTCAATTTCATTTCCAATCATAGAGATTAAGGATTTAAGAAGTTATATGTTTTGTGGTTTCAAAATTTGTTTTAATGGTTTCCACTTTTTTTTTCAATTTTTCTGTTATAGGGTTTAAATTTTAGCGTTAAGGGTTTTCAATTTCATTTCCAATGTTAGGGATTAAGGGTTTAATAAGTTATCTATTTTATGGTCTCAATATGACTGTTAATGGTTTCCACTTTATTTTCAATTGATTCGTTAAAGGATTTCAATTTGACTATTTAGGGTTTTCACTTTTATTTCTAATCATAGGGATTAAGGCTTTAATAAGTTATTTGTTTTATTGTTTCAATATGACTGTTACAGTTTCCACTCACATTTTAATTTATATGTTATAGGGTTCCAATTTTAGTGTTAAGTGTTTCGACTTTCATTTCTAATGAATCACCCCATGGATGTTTGTACTATTTCAAGCCAGAGTGTAACAAAGAAGAATCCCATGCCACAAAATAGTTTGATAATAGTAGTCATAGTCCTTCCTCTTTTTAAGATATGGTGTTTTCAATCCTACTCTTAGAAAACTTGTTTGTGAACTTGGGATCTTCCTAGTTGTACCTGACAAAGTGGCACACACATCCACTCAAACTAAAAATAACTCCAATTAGTTACATATCATCCATTTACACTCACATGAGGCTCGCCACCTCAACCACAACGTATAGTAAAAATAAAATATTGCCACGTTGAAGTCCCTCAATTGATGCCAAGAACTCAAATGTTGTATTCATGTCAATTTATCATTCTCTCACATGACCGTTACTTCCACCACCCTCATTGCCATTACTTCTCGTGACAACCTTACATTGCAACATGCAGATGCATTTACTACACGTCAAATCACCTTACATTCAGCTAAGGCGACACCTATTGACATTAAAACTCTATTCAATACGCTTGACTCCTCCCAGATCAAGCCATGCAACATTCCTTTCTAACATTGGTTTTGGATCTCTGTTTCATGCCACTGTTCAATTCAATTCCAAGCATCTATCCTTTCTACTATTTCCTTCATGTTCATTTCTATTTCACATACTTACATATTTATAAACTTCACCTAATAATTTTTGTATTGTTTCCTTCATTTTCATTTCACTTTCACCTTTACATACCCTTACTGGTTGTTTCACATCCTCAAGGTTTGTTTTGATTCCTTGACATTCAATTCATTTTCACCTTTCTATATACATATGCTATTACCTTTATGTAACTCTAAAAAGGTGAAATTAAAACCCTCAAATAATTAAATTGAATCTATGTATATATGCATGGATTTAAATGTTTACTAGCCAACCTTATGTAAAAAATGTGTATTGGGTATATTTTGTTAATTCTTTCCATTTTTGTACTTCGTTGCATTCAATTACTATCATTTTTAAATTTCATTAATTTAACACCTACATTTATTTAATTAAATTTCACTCACATTCTTTTCCTCATTTTTAAGTTTAATTAATTAAAAATTTTCCTTTTTCCCTCATTTACTTGCACCCTCCTAACTTACCCACTTGTACTCCTAGTTCCTTTTCATTAGCCTAATCCCATCCTACTAATCATTTACACATTTCCAATCCCATGATTATGGAGAAAGTTAACTTGTTCCATAAATGCCAAATCTCTTTTCCCCATTTATCCCTGAGAAGAAGAAGAAGAAGAAGAAGAAGAAGAAGAAGAAGAAGAAGAGGAGGAGGAGGAGGAGGAGGAGGAGGAATGATTTTATGTTCACAAGGGGAGAGGAGCTAATTTCCTTGAGTAGAAATAACACCAAACTTTTTTAGAAAGAATTCCAGCCAAAGAAGAAACATACTGAAAATAATATTATAGCTACTCAATGGTTCAACTATGCTAGGAAACTCTATGAACATGAAGGTGGAGTGGACCAGCCACCCTTGGTCAATGATACTACAACGCTTTTCACTGTGCAAGAGATAGAGATGGGTATTAAGAAGTTGGGTATAGGTAAAGCAAAAGACCTAATTGAGCTTCAAGAAGAGTATCTCAAGTGGGGCATGAAAACCCTTGCCCCACACATTACATAAATATTCAACAATATCAGCCAAGAGGGGTTTCCTAAAGATTGGACAATCAGCCTTGCAATTCCACTTTTAAAGAGTGGTGACGTCAACAATCCCTCCAACTACAAGTCTATAACGATCAATCCTCTCTTTGCAAAACTTTTTGGCATCATGATAGAAACTAGGATCAACACATGGGCCGAAGAAAACCATAAGCGGGAAAAAGGGCAAGCTGGTTTTAGGCCAAAGCACTCAACGGTTGATCACTATGTCACTCTAAGGCACATTATCCAAAAAAGGTGGGAGAAAAAGGAGGAAGTTTTCTACTATTTTTTTGACTTTAAAAAGGCTTTTGAAACTATCCCTAGGGACTAGCTTTGGCTCAGGATGGGAGAATTGGGGATTCCTACACATCTCAGGGCTGCTGTTCATAGGATGTATGAAGATGTGAAAGTAAAAATCAGAACCTCAGCTGGCATTTCATAATGTTTTAGGAGTGATATCGGGGTCAAACAAGGTTTTCCTTTATCTCCTACTTTGTTTGGATTATATATAGATAAACTTGAAGAGTGGTTAAACATGCAAAATGGTGAGGGTATCCAGTTAGGCAAATTTGTAATAAAGTTATTCCTATATGCAAACAATCTCATTTTGATTGCCAAATCTGTCTATGGGTTGCAAGAAAATTTATTTTCTCTTGAGCGCTTTTTCAGTATGGTGGGGATGCAACTCAATATCAACAAGACTAAAGTTATGATTTTCTATAAGAATAAAAAACAACATCAACATGATTTTTATTTTGGTGGTAGCATTCTTGAGTATAAATATCTCGGCATTGATTTCAACAAACATTTAAGCTGGGAAGGTTACAAAAATAAAATGAATTTAGGTGGATGGAAGACATTTTATGATCTTCAAAATAGGTGTCATGAAGTGGAGGTTTGGGATTGGAAAACTATTCAAACCTTGTTTGGTCTTCTTGTGTTGCCGGTTGTTCTTTATGGGTGTGAATTATGGGCCAACAACACTTAAATAGCACAATGGAAGCAAATCAAAGGAATCCAAAAGCGTTTAATCACAAGAAAATTTAAAATTGAAAGCACCATCCCACATGATATCATGCTAAGATAAATGGGGGCTTCCCCTATTGAGGCACTTGCTATAGTTCGCCTAATAAGCTATCTAAAAAGAATCAAAAGAATGGAAGGAGATAGATGGCCTAACATTGTCTTTAATGATACATTGTGTAAACGAAAAAAGACATGGATGAAACAAAACATCAAGTGGATGAGGAAATGGAATATCCAATTCAATATGTGCCCCAAAAATAACA
Organism: Thuja plicata; assembly: GCA_018584345.1. Taxonomy (NCBI): domain Eukaryota; kingdom Viridiplantae; phylum Streptophyta; class Pinopsida; order Cupressales; family Cupressaceae; genus Thuja; species Thuja plicata. The sequence goes on along the minus strand of MU226799.1, from coordinate 2,406,815 downwards.
AAGAAATAAAGGTCTTCATTATGGAGAAATTTTATGAGAGAAATTGGGAAAATGGGATTGGAAGGAAGAAAATATATTATATGAATGAGTTCAACCCCGCATGTGTTCAAATCCAAAAATCTTACATAGGCACTAATATTTATTGGAGAGCTAAAATTCTTATTGCCCAGCTAAGAACCAACCCTCACCAACTCCGCTATGAGATCGGGCATTGGAAGATGCCAAAGGAGGCTTGGGAAGAGAGAATTTGCATGTTTTGTAACTCATGGAAAGTGGAAACCGAACATCAATTTATTTTAGAATGTGAAGCCTACAAGAACAACAGGGATAAATTTGCAAACACTATATTGGATAGCTCTTGGCATAACCTATACAACGAGGAGTACATTGAGAAGTTAGGTGGGATCATCATCAACTTGCATAAGAAACAATCAAAGTTACTAAAGTTAGCCTAGGTTGCCTTGCTGTCCCATAGGCTATGTTTAGCCTCGTGGACATAAAATTATTATCTTATCTTATCCCATTAGCCTTGTAGGCTACCCAATTTTGGGTGAGTACTCCACTTGGGTCTCCATCCTCTTGTCCTTGAAATTTAAAATTCCTTATTCCCATTCTCCCATGTACTTTGGAGTATGGGGACAAGAAATGCCTTTATGGAAAATCTTCTCTAAGCTCCAAAGTCCCTTCCTTCCCAACAACCTTGTCCTCACACTCTTTCATGGGTTGACACTTGTCAACCTCCTATGAGAGTTGAGAACCAACTCTTTCTCCAACCTTGGATCTTCTTCCCTTGCATTCTGACCCCCATTCCATTACCTTTGCAGTTCCTCCAACGCTTAGCCATTTCCAATGAATATAATTCATACAACATTTAACTTATGCAACTTAGAGCTACTATCTATCCTTGAGCACATTTGAGCATCGTTATACTATCAAAATTATGAACACATTGAATTTATCATCGTGGAGTAAATCTACTTGTTGAGAAGAGCAATACTTGGAATTTGTTGGCTATTTCGTTAGTTTGAGATTTTTTATTACCTAATCTCCATTGTTGCTTTGATTTGTTCTTTTAAATGTTTTTATTGCAAATTTCATTCCTTTTTAATTGTTTGTTACTTCTTTAAGCAAATCTGCCCTTCTAATAATTTGGCTAGATAGCTCTATTTTTTGGCGGATTCCTCACCTTGATCTAGTGGGTTCGTGAGAATTGAGAACTCAATAAAAACACATACTCCAACAGATTTTCCATACCCACCCCTCGTGCAAATTGACTTATAATCTGGTGGGTTCGTCTTGGATTCAATGGGTTCATGAATTATTTGGCAGGTTCACGATTACATTAGCTAGTTCACTGTCAAGGCTTTTTGGTGGGATCGTGTATAATTCAAGCGGGGTCATGTTGTGATCAGACGGGCTTGCTGCTTTGTTAGGTAATCAAACTTCAACAGGTAAGCTCTGTGTTTAGGTGGGTTTGAGAGGAATCAGTGGGTTTGACCTATCTTTTGGCTGGTTCACTCTCCATTTGCTTTACATTTGATTAATAATCAACTAACACATCAGTTCTTGTGTTTGAGCTAACACTTGCACAACTTCGTTTCAATAGTCCAAGACAAACAAACACAAAACTACTAATTCATTTGTTCCAGGATGTGATCGAAGACTTGTTTTTTATACTAATTTAGGCACATTTCAATTTTTGCTTGAAGGGTCAATTTATAACTGTTCTGTTTGTTTGGGATTAGTATGGTCTAATGTACGATCTACCCTTGCATGCCCGTGTGTGCTTGGGCATAAAAATTGCATGCTAATCTAAGTCTTTCTATGTAATCCTGCAGGTGTTAGTTTAGCATGTATGATCTATCCTTACGTTCCCATATCAATTTGGACATGAGAAACATCTAACACTTTACTTCCTTAGGAAGCCTATTCAGGATTTCATCCCCCAAAGGATGACTTGAATTACGCATTTTGGCGAGGTATATAAAAGGGGTGAGAGTGAACGTTTTAGCTCAATCTTCTCTTGTCATGTCTTTAGTAAAATCTTGAAGCTTGGGTGATACTAATATAGGGATGCAGGGTTAGTTATTTGAGTGACTTAATTGACATTCCCGACTTATGCTCGTGATAGAGTTGTGCACATGAATGTGACATCATTAGATAGCCTACATCAACCTATGTAAGACATTTCAAACATTACTTAGTGTGGTGCATGAGATGTAGAGTGTACCCCAAATTTACTCACGATGTACTCCTTAGGTTGAGATAGAAATATTTGGATTCTACTTATCTAGCCATCATGGGGAAATAGCAAAGGGAAATCAATTGTAGGCCCAGAGCTCTACCTATCCACCTTCAAAAGAGAGGTGTCTAGCATCAATCTTTGGGTATTAATGCTTGTTGTGTAGGCCCACACTAAGTTTTACTTCCACTTGAATAATTATAGGTTCGTGTAATATGGAGTGTTTTCTTGTGGATACCAATGCTTACACGTCTTGTCTTATTGTCTATTTTGTTTGTTATGGGAGAGAATCTAGTAGTTGACCACCCTATCTTTGCGCTTCTCAAAATCTTACGTGGAAATCTCAATCACTTCCAATTTTTTACAATAGCTTACTTGGCAAGTCCATTGCTTATAACTAAGGTTTCATGCCACATCATCAAATATGATGCCACACCAGCATGCTTTTTTCCAAGGTGTCCAAAACAACCCAAAAAAGGTGAGACCAATGATCGTGCAAAAAGGATACCCATACTTGGGCGGTTGACATGCATCACGTGATTGGTTGGTTTTGACAACTAAGGGTACAATTCATTCAGTTATAGGTAATCATCATTGTAAGAACAACTTTAAATTCATAACTATTGGTGCAATGTTGTCAAAAAAAATTAGACATTAAATCAACAAGTGTGAGTATTAAATCAATAAGTGTAGATATGAAATCAACAACTACTATCACAACCATTGGAACACGTTCAGGTACTGGGTCATTTCCCCTAGCTTTTGCATCATTTCTCAAAAATAGTCAATCAGTTAATCCCTATGTTAGTCAAATCTCAGTTTGACAAGATTGCCCATAGTTTTGTGGGGTTGTCTGCTCATTTAGAGGGATCACCTTTCTTTCAGGTTACCTTGTCTAGCAAGTTCACCATGTCTTTCAACGAGATTGTATAAACTCAACTTTCATTAAGAAGGAAAGTTCGCTCTACATTTTGATGGGCTCATGAAAACCTAGTCAAAATAAAGTCCAACAAGTATGCCCTAAATTTGGTTGGTTTACTATACTTTGATTATACACTCAACTAGTAAGTCTTCCCTATTATTCAAAAATATTATTATCTGAAGTCTCCAATCCAGTGAGACCATTCTATTTTCAAGCGGTACCACTAAATTTGTCATTTTGCTTAGTCTCGCAAGGTTGACCTATATTCTGACAAGTTTTTTAATAGCTCTAAACATACATACTTTGGCGAGATAACTTTGTCATCTTGCAAGTCTGTCAAAACCTTAAAAAATCATACTTTAGTGGGTTCATAGGGGAGAGGATCCAGAATGTGCACACCCTAACTTTGGGGGTCCACGTGGATCCTAGACCTCATTTTATTTCTCGCCACCCTAGCTAGCTGAGTTGGCAAACCCAAATCAAAAGTTATGCCCATTTCAAAAATATTTTCCATGTGTTTTGGTCTGATTCATCGAAGGTGTCTCTGTCATGGTATTTTGGTGCCTCAACTAAGATGTGTACGGGGCCCACCTAAAAAAATACTTATTTATCGTGCGTATAGGCTGGGGTGGCTACATGAAATTCCAACACATGACCACCCAATCCACCACCCCTAGCACCATTACTTACCATGGCCACCTTACAGTGCAATAATGAGCTGCATTTACTACATGTCAACTCACCTTACATTCGGTGAAGGGGACGCCTTTTCACCTTACAACTCCATTCAATACACCTAAATTTTTTTGGATTGAGACACCTAACATTCCTTTCTATCACACCCATTTTGGATAGTTCAATTGTTTTGGAGTCAGAATGTGTTCGATGAGGGATTCTACAACTTTACTATGTCGCCACAAGCCATTATGTTTTAGACCACTTACCATTTTGATTTTGCAGGTAACTTGAGTTGGTGTTGGCATTTTGTCTCTTTGAATGGTTTTTTGGTATTGCATTCTTACAAAAGTAAACATTTACTTCCTCACATTGTTGGTTTGTAGGTATCCAGTTCATTTGCATCGGAGATGGTTGGGATTTTGAGCATGATTTGGGAGAGGATGTTGACCGATGGGAGGAGTTGTGAGAGATGGTTTATCATGTCATGTTAGATGGAGGTAAGGATTCTATCCTCACTAAGGTCACCTTTCACCTTTGGGGGAAGTAAAATCTGTATTATTTCACTCTTTTTTGTTGTTTCTCTAACTATAACCTCCAATGTTGGTTTTTGGCTTTCTTCGGTGCATGTTGCATTTTGTCTTTCACTTTGTGTTTTTGAACACGAGTTATTGTATTCATTAACAATTTTATCCTCAAAGGGAATCATACTCCTTTGTTGTCTCACTGACATTTTTATAGTTAAGGGAACTCAATGTTTTAATCTTCTCAAGCATCTATATCCTTATTCTACCTATTGGTATGAATATATATGTTCTACTGTTCACATTTAACAGTTATTATGGGTTCTCATTTCCATTGTTAGGGATTAAGGGTTTAATAAGCTATATGTTTTATGGTGTCACTATGACTGTTAATGGGTTCCACTTTTTTTTATTTTATCTGTTATAGGGTTTAATTTTTAGTGTAAATGGTTTATTTCTTTTCAATTTATCTGCTCTAGAGTTGTTCGACATTTGTTTTTACCTATGGCATTTGCTTAATAACTCATTTTTTTATGGTTTGAAAATTAGGGATTAAGGGATTCATAAGTTATATGTTTTATGGTTTTAATATTATTGTTAATGGTTTCCACTTGATTTTCAATTTATCTGTTATAGGGTTTCAATTTTCTTGTTAATGGTTTTCACTTTCATTTACAATCGTAGTGGTTAAGGGTTTAATAAGTTATATGTTTTATGGTTTTGTATAGGTCTAAAAAGTTAGCACCCATTAATTTGGAAGCTCTAGGACCTATTGGGCCCCATTTTAGTGATCTCCTCAATTTTGGATGCATTTATGCTTGATTTTTCTGCTTTTCTCTTCGTTTTGCCCCGAGCCTCTTAATACTTCTCGAACCCCACAAAATATGCCTCAAAATTTACCCTTCTGGGTATACGTCGAACCTAGTTTGACCTATACCAGGTATAGCTTGAACCACTTTTGACCTATACCTAGGAGTTTTAAATTTGGTGGGTTTCGATCCCGATGCAAAGTATTTTCATTTTCCCTCCCAGCACAGTCGACCTCCGCAAATTTGGACTTTGAAATCTCTATAAAAGGATGCCTCTTCTCTTCATTTTTCCATCCATTACATGCCTATGATCCACATATATATGCTATCAATCATCCATTATTAACATATACATGTAAGCATTCACTCTCAAGTATTCAAGTCCAAGGTGCAATCAATAGCTTTTTGAAGTTTAACAAGCAAGGAAGGATTTGGCTCTCAGATTTGAAGGCTGTCTTCCATCCATTCTTCATTCCTCTCCCTTTGAATTCAAGAATATCAAGCATAGATACATACATGCTCTATGATTTGGCAAGTGTAAATCTATTGCATTGGTGAAGACATCCTACATTCTACAATTCAACATTCAATCAAGCAAGTATACATCTTTGTGGATAAAGAGGATCTATATCCACGCACAAGGATTTGACAAGCAAGATGAATTCCTATACCAAGCCTTGACCAAGGCAAGCCCCTTTCCCCAACAATTTCCTCTTCTCTTGTGTATAGGTACATATTTACAGAGTTTCAGACTTGGATTTGTAGATCTGGAAGTGTAGTATCAGTCACAGTCTTTAGACCTTTAGATTTAGACTTCCAGGGTATAGGTTGAACCACCTTCGACCTATTCCTAGGTATAGTTCTAACCAGGTTCGAACTGTTCCTGCAAATCTCATATTTTCACAGTGGAGAGCTCCATCTTGTAGCTTTTCGAATCTGGTATGTTTCCAGTTTCAGTACAGTGTATGTGCACCAAGTTGTGAACCAAAAAGGGGGGTATAAGTGGACACATTTTTTTGAAATTGGGTAAACCTAAACTTGGAACAGACGTTTGAGGGTCATGCACTCAAAATAAGAAGATTTGTAAAAAATAAAAATTGTAGTACACTGAATCTAGTTTCTAGAATTCTAATTTAAAAAAAATGATAATATTTAGAGGGTCAAACCTTGCACGTATGAAAACCGGTTCCGTATTTTTTTCAAAAAAATATAACATAGTTGTTTCCGTGCATTGTACAAAAGATATAGTTATATTCAGTATATTTCAAATCTCTTTGGTAGGATGATAGGTAAGAGTGAGATCTAGAAGTTGTGTATTTTTTTGTAATTTTTTGATGAGTATTTTTTTTTTCTGTGATTTTTTAAGTTATCACATCCTAAAAATTTGGTACATGTTCGTGCGCTGGGCATAACTTGCATCAAAATAATTAAAAATGCAAACTTTTTTTAAAAGTGTATAGAATCAAGTGTAGAACAATAATATGTAATTTATTTGTAATTTGGTTAAGTATATAAAAAGTTATTAAAAAATGGTATACATATGTCTGTTAGGACTGTCAAGGCACTAGTAAAGAAAATTAAAGTTTACTATGCTAATGTTGTCCAAAAATAGAAAACATTTTATGGTTAGAAAGCTAATAAGACGTATGAGATTATGGTGAAAATTATAGAGCTACTCTGTTGACAAATTGCAAACCTGATGAAGATAAAGTCAAGAATTCATCTTACAAGATGAAAAAATGTCTAAAAGAACAAAAATGGAGGGAAAATGAGCCTCCAAGCTTTTGGGTCATTTTCCAAGCCTCTTCCTAAGCCATAACCCGATCGAGTTTCTAAATTTCAAATAACCTGATCGGGTTCTGAAAAGCAAAAGGTACTTTTTCAACTCCTACATAACCTGATCGGGTTCTGGAGAATAAAATGCATAATTCTCTCTCTCTCTCTCTCTCTCTCTCTCTCTCTCTCTGTCTCTCTCTCTCTCTCTCTCTCTCTCTCNTTCTCTCTCTCTCTCTCTCTCTCTCTCTCTCTCTCTCTCTCTCTCTCTCTCTCTCTCTCTCTCTCTCTCTCTCTCTCTCTCTCTCTCTCTCTCCCCTTCTTTGTTCTTGGTTTTTCAGAACCCGATCGGGTTCTGAGGAATTAGGAACATTGAGCCTTTATGTTCTCATAACCCGATCAGGTTATGAGGCAAGAGGAATGTTGAACCATTAAGTCCTCAGAACCTGATCGGGTTCTATTGAATTAGGAACATTTCTTGCTTCAACGGTCTCTCTCTCTCTCTCTCTCTCTCCCCTTTGTTCTTAGTTTTTCAAAACTCGATCGGGTTCTGAGGAATTAGGAACATTGAGCCTTTATGTTCTCATAACCTGATTGGGTTCTTAAGTCCTCAGAACCTGATTGGTTTCTATTGAATTAGGAATTTTGCTTTCTTCAATGGTCTAAAACCAATTATTGCAAGTTTTCCCGAGGTCCCACCGCTGATTTTATGTTGTTTTACGCGAGTAACAGTCAGGTCTACACTTTTTGCATGTTTTTTCTTTGCAATGATTGAATTGTGTTGTTTATTGGTGTTTTTGATGTAATTTTATCATTGTAAGTTTGCATTTCAATAAAATAGTTGATTTGTTCTTTTTTTTTGGATTTGATGTTCACATTTTATTCAATGTTCATGATATTATTCGTAGGGTCCATTCAATACAAATAATGGGAAAGAAAAAAAGAGGAACAATTGAACAATGAGAGACAGAAAAGGAAAGACAAAGGGAGCGCATGAGGAGAATATGATAAGGTACATCATCAAATGCATGCAATGTAAGTGATGAACCTAATTCATCTAATTCACCATTTCAATTCGATGCCATTAATGAAAAAAATGCACATAATGAAAAGGAAAATGTTCAACATACACCAATTGAAATGATGGGGATAAATGCACCTAATTCATCTAATGCACCATTTCAATTCGATGACATTAATGAAAAAAATGCACATAATGAAAATGAAAATGTTCAACATACACCAATTGAAATGATGGGGATAAATGCACCGAATTCATCTAATGAAAATGTAGAGCATGCAACTGTGTTAACACCTCCTAGAATAATTTGTAGAAAACAAAAGTTTCTAATTGAAATTGATGAAAATATTTTGAGGCCAATGCATGATAAAATGTCGGAAATAAATTGTAGAAAAATTGTTAAAAAGATTTGGAATAGCTATTTTGAAAAATTAAATCAAAGTGGAAGATGTTAAGTAGTTGTTGAAATGATTAAGAATCTAAAATTTAGAGAGACAATGAGAATTGTGGGGTTGAGAACATTTGAAAATAGTACTAAGAGAATCATTGTGAGAAATATATTCAATGCATACCAAGCCATTGGTTCAAAATCATGCAGTAAAGATGCTAATTTTACTCGACGTGTCCTCACATCAGCTATAATGGGAAAGGAAATGAAAAAATATCGTATGTTAAGAAAAACAAGCAAGTCATTAAGGATAGGTAGATCAACATTACAGAGAGCCTTACATAGGCGAGACAAAATTGAGGATCCAAACACTAATTCTCTTTGGTCATTCTCAGGTAGAATCCCACTCAAGGACAAGGTTGTTGTTGATGCATTAAGAACATTAATTGAAAATTTTTGGCATGACAACACAAGGGTTTCACCCAACTAAAGAGACGTTAGGAAGATAATTAGATCTACAAATTGTATGCCACATCTAAAACACTTTTTGGATATGCCACAAGAATAATTTTATGAAAGATTCCTCCAAAGAGTTCCTCAAATTAAAATTAGTCAAAGATTTTTTGAAATGGAAAAAACCTTTTACATCAAGATTAATCATGCGCGCACCACATGTTGTTGTAGGGTACATATTGAATTTTCCATGCATTATGATATATATCGTCATGTTTGTTGAACTTTGCACACTAACACTACTTTGAAGGAATGTGGTCTTCAAGCACCTCCTATGCCATCAAGAGATTTTATGTCAAATGTATTATGAAATCGAGATGATGGTTACATTTATTATAAGATGATGTGTTTGAATGGATCTTGTAGTGCATGTTGTGGTATGAGAAAATTGTGGATATGTCACCATCTAGAGAGCACAAATGAGATTGGAAATACACTAGTTTCTTTTAGAAAATACAAGACAATAAATTATGGTCTAAAAGATGGAAAATAACTTAAGAGGTGCGAGTTAGTGAAAAATGATATATGCGTAGCTGATTTTATGAAGATTTTTCAAGAAAAACTAGTTTATGAGTACATACGTCATTCACATAGAGCTAGGTGGTTGGATGAGAAATTCAAGATATGTAAGGACACTTTTCCCCTTGGTAATATTGTCTCCATTGTTGATTTTTCTGAGAATTATACACTTAAACCTCAGAATGAAGTGCAAGCATTGTATTACCATTCTAAACAAGTTACGATGTTTGTACATATAGCATTCTTGCATGCACATGACAGTACAAATGCAAATAGAAAGGGTTTAAGAGAGTATCCCTTCTACATCAGTGATGATCACACACATTCATCAGAGTTTGTGCAAGGTTGCTTCAAAATTTTTGATGAGAATTTAAGGGAAAGAGGTATTGAGTACAACCAACACATAATATGGTCAGACAATTGCACCTCACAATTAAAGAATGCAAGGATGTTCTATTGGTTGATTAGGATGCATGTGACAAGCGGTGTTCAAAATTTTTGGAATTTCAGTGAGGTGGGGCATGGAAAAGGTGAGCATGATGGTGTGGGTGCATGTTTAAAAAGAGCTCTCACCAGAGAGGAATTGAAGTACGAAGGTGGTGCAGAGTTAATAAATGCAGAAACAATTGTGTGATGGTGCAACTCTACGATGGGAACATGTAATGAAGGTGAAGTAAGGACCCAAACTATGTCAAAATGAATCACTAGAGGTTCACAATAACCCACTCCCACATAATCTAGGGCTCTACTAAAGAGTTCCCAAAACCCACAATGACAAGACTAGGTCTTCTACCCAATCTTCAACACCCTTAAGGGCACAACATGAAACAACTAGAAACTATTAATCCAGGGATGAAACAAGGGTTCTATCAATGTTATACCACAATTTTAGATGAAATGAAACACAAATCCCACACTAAGGTATCTTTGAGATTCAATTTAGACACCTAAGCCTACATAGGACTACAAGGAGAAAACATGGATTTCTGAAGGTAACTTACTTGGAACTACACAAAAGAAAGTCTTGACCACCCTCAAACTCTCCAATCCATCCACCAACAACACCCTCAAAGCTAGGGCTCTTGACCAATCCCCTAACTCCTGTTGTCCTCAATTCTCTCCTAGGCCTAATAGGGCTAATAGGCCACTTTTACAAAGTAAGTACTTGAATCTCGATTAAATTTCCTATTCCACCAATTGGAAAATTTTAGGATCACACAAAACATCCAAATCCAAGGATTTAGACTTCCATTCCACCCCTAGCCCGAGTTGTGCCTCAAAAACCCAATTCTGGACAGTCACATGTAGATACCTGTCTAGAGGATTCAATCATTCCTCCCTCCATCAACTGCCTCCTAATATAAGACCTCAAAAGTCCTAAATCACATCCTCCCCCCTTTCTCTCCCCAAAGTCTTAGAATTTTCCTATGGTGGAGTCCCTGGGAAAGAGGAAATTTGTATCGAAACCCTAGTTACGGCCTTCCTGAGACCAGTGGGCAATAAAAAATGGATAGATTTCAATCCCCTGCACTTCAAGAATTCAAACCAATTGGAACATTCAACCAAGACACTGGATCAACTTTTCCAATCTTTCAATGGTGCATTTGGATCTGTACAGATCTGTACAACTCAGTAATACAGTTAGGAATACATAAAATAGTTTGAATTTATTGATTTCAATGCAAAAAAAATTTACAATCGATCCACTCAAACCTTGGAGTAAGGTTTTTTGACCTTTTCATACCTTTCCCAAGTGGTTCCAACCGAAAAAAGTGGTTGTGAATGTTGGGATTCAAAATTTGCAACTTTTTGCAAAAGTTGCATTATGCGACATTGACAACTTTTTGTAAAAGTTGTCAATTATAACTAAACTTGCAAAGTTTTGTGTTTTGAATCCACAGGGGACCTTAGAAGAACTAGAATGAAATTTCTACGCTTCCTTAGGTTCCCTACACTATCCTAGCCTAATTTAACCAAATTTGTCCAAAATGACTAAGGTAGACAACTAGGTTTATAACATCACCTAGTGCCTCCTTGCCTTACAAATAGGACTTTATGATTGACATTGGATCCTATATTCAATCAATATACTAAACCTTTGTATTTGGGGTCACTTATGTGCTTGCAATGGGTGAACTTGAGGGTGCTCCTACACCATACTCCCGGGGTGCATTGATCTCAAGTCCTCTTGAGATGAGGTCTTCTAAACTGGAGCCATGCTTCTGAATTTCTTGTCCATCCATCCATACAGATTCCTCCTTAGGACTATCTTTCCATTTGACCAAATATTTCTTGTAAACATTCTTTCTTGTTTGTTTGATGATCTTGGTGTCCAAGATCTTCTCAAGCTTCTTTGGTACATGAGAGGGTATACCTGCAACATCCTCTTCAAGATCTTCCACCTGTACTTCAGAACCTGCATTCACATCACATTTATATGGGGTTAGATCACAAATATTGAATATAGGGGAGATACCAAGGTGTGAGGGTAGTTCAATCTCACATGCATTCAACCCATGCTTCTTCAATACTACACAGGGTCCTACTTTCTTCATGAGTAGTTTAGCGTGCTTGCCCTTAGGAAATCTTTCCTTCTTCAAATATTCCCACACCAAGTCTCCAACCTACAACTGAACATCTCTTCTATTCTTGTCTTTGGCTATCTTATACTTGTCTGCACTCTTCTCAAGTGCCAATATCACTGAGTCATGAATTTCTTTCATAATCTTTGCAAACTCTTCTCCATGAGCACTGACTGGAGTGTTTTGTGGTAATTCTCTGAGTTCCAAGATGCCTCTTGGACTTTTCCCATACACAATTTGAAAGGGATTCTTCCCTGTGCTCCTGTTGAACGAGTCATTGAAAGAAAACTCTACTTGGGGAAGGACTGCATACCACTTGTCTCCATATTGTTTTGTCAAACATCTAAGCAAATTGCCAAGTGATTTATTTATAACTTCTATCCGCCCATCAGTTTGTGGATGGTAGGAAGAACTAAATCTTAGATTGGTACCTAACCTCTTCCATAAGGTCCTCCAAAAGTGACCAATAAAATTTACATCTCTATTAGAGAGAATGGTTTGAGGTAAGCCATGGATCCTCACAATTTCTTTAAAAAACAAACTTTCAATTGATGATGCATGATTAGTAATTTTACAAGGGATAAAATGGGCCATTTTCCTATACCTGTCCATTAAAACATAAATACTATCATATCCCTTTTGTTTTCTTGACAATCCCATCACAAAATCCATGCTGCAACTCTCCCAAGGCCTTGTAGGAATAGGTAGAGGCTGGTATAGTCCTACATTTGTGGATGTACCCTTGGCTCTTTGACATTGGATCCTAGATCCAATCACTATCCTGAACCTTTGTATTTGGGTTCACTGATGTGCTTGCAATGGGTGAACTTGAGGGTGCTCCTGCACCAGAAAGTAAGTCTATGGTTAATAGATTTTTTTGGTTGATAGGCAAGTCTAACATTGAAAACTATCTAGATTGTTTTACACTTACAAGATCAAGTGATATGCACTCATTTAGAAGTTCAAATGCAACATCACTGGGTATTTATACTAGATTAATGGCATGTTTTTTCTTGTCTTCTATGAATTTTGTGTGGGAGGAATGTGAATCAAAAGAGTGGGTTGATGAATGGTCTTATACACCTTTGGAACCACTTGATACATATCAACTTCCTAGAGCACTACAATTGAGCCAGTTTGAAGCATCAATGGATTTTGATCACATATCTGACCTAGTTGAACTAGGTAATTTCTCAATTTATTCTTCATTTTGAGATGAACTCTATTATACATACTTGAACTCATTTAGGTGGTTAAGTGTTTAGGGTGTTAACTTATCCCTCTATAAATTGCAGGTCATGCATATGCAGTTGTTGCAAATGAGAACAATGAGGAAGGGACTAATTACTTTTTGTGTCGTTGTATTGAGGGAAAAAAGAAATTGACAACTACAGTCATTGATGGAGAGGTTATTGAGTACCCAATAAGATCTGTTGTTGTGATAGGGACATGGATTAGAAGGTACGTAATCAAAATGTAATGTGTTCTTGTTTGACGAATTTGAGACCTCTTACCATCATTCTATTACACTTTATATGTTGAATTTTGTATTACTTTATGCTTCTATGAAATGCAGGTATCCTATCCAAATATCCAAGAAGTGGTTGTTTGAGGACTATGAGACACATAGACATATTTTTCATTACTCGAACCTTCTTGTTGGAACAAATATTGAATTGATAAAGTATACTGGTAGACCTCGTAAGAAGAATTTATGGAAACTCCGCGAATCTAAACAGACGGAAATACATGACACAATAAGGGTTAGAGATGATCCATAAGGTTCTCTCAATTAGTTTTGGGCCATCATGAAGAATCATTCTACAAACTGGTAGAATTATTTTGAAAATTTTGTATATAAATTTTGCAAAACAATCTAACTTTGGCTTTTTTTTAAATATAAATGACTATGAATTGGTCTACATGCATATTTGGAGACCACATTTTGTATATTGAAAGAAGATCAAATTGTATACAAAAGTGGCCATGGGTTGATTTGCATATACCGAGGGGGCACATTTTGTATAGTTTACTGTGTACCATTTAACTAAGAGGATATGAGTGAATTATGATTCATTACAATTATAACAATGGCTCATGCAGTGGATATCTCATGTTTCTCTAAATTATAATAATGGTTCATGTGTAGTATTTATGTATGTATGTTCATTTTTATATTATGTATTTATGTATGTATCTTTGTCATGCATTTTATTTATGTATGTATGTTCATTTTCATATTATATCTTTTCCATGCGTTGTATGTATGTATTATTTTCATACTACATATTTTTCATGTGTTGTATGTATGTTCTTTTCTATCTTATATCTTTGTCATGTGTTGTCATGTGTAATAGACCTAATATTTTCCAAAGCAACTACCTTGAAAACATTTTGTCGAACCAAATTAATAGGCATAATCTACAGTTAAAATTATGGTGTTATATGTTATGCTTTGTGGACGTTTGAATTGTTTTACTTCTATTGCTGACCAATTTGGATTAGTGCACCTTGGGAACACTTTGGTCTAACTTGCGCCAGAATGTTCTTGATGCTTCGCAAGTGAAAAATGTCTCCCAAGCATTTACCCGACCAACTGGAGTTGATGGAGCTGACAGTTTGGTCCCATGATGAACAGTTTGAAAGATGCACCATTGAGAAACTTTCAACTAAGCAACAATGCAACATTTTGCACCAACCAAGATCGGGTCACCAAATGGAATCTGAGTGGAATCTCCCATAATTGAGCTACATGCTTGTAGGCCTTCCCAAGATGGTCCTTGTACACTTCACAAATCTTTGATATCTCTCACGAGGTCTGACATATAGCTCTCCAAAAATCGCTGCCCAATTTGGCTTAGTGCACCTTGGGTACACTTTGGTTCGACTTGCACTAGAACATTCTTAATGCTTTGCAAGAAAAAAAAGGTCTCCCCTAGCATTTACCCGACAAACTAGAGCTGACATCTTGGTCTCACGATGAACAGTTTGAAAGATGCACCATTGAGGAACTTTCAAGTGAGAAATAATTCAACTTTTTGCACCAACCGAGATCGGGTCTCCAAATGGAATCCGAGTGGAATCTCCCAGAATTGAGATGCACGATTGTAGGCCTTCCCAAGATGGTCCTTGTGTACTTCATAGATCTCTGATATCTCTAACGAGGTCTGAGATATGGCTCTCCAAAAATTGCTGCCCAATTTGGCTTAGTGCACCTTGGGAACACTTCGGTTCGACTTGCACCAAAATGTTCTTGATGCTTCGCAAGTGAAAAAAGGTATCCCCTATCATTTACCTGGCCAAATGGAGCTGATGGAGCTGACGGTTTGGTCCCATGATGAACAGTTTGAAAGATGCACCATTGAGCAACTTTCAACTAAGCAATAATGCAACTTTTTGCACCAACTGAGATTGGGTCGCCAAATGGAATTCAAGTGGAATCTCCTAGAAATAAGATACATTATTTTAGGCCTTCCCAAGATGGTCCTTTTTCACTTCACAGATGTCTAATATCTCTAACAAGGTCTGAGATATGGCTCTCCAAACATCGCTGCCCAATTTGGCTTAGTGCACCTTTGGAACACTTCAGATTGACTTGCGTCAGAGCGTTCTTGATGCTTTGCAAGAGAAAAAGGTCTCCCCTAGCATTTAACCAGCCAACTGGAGCTGATGGAGCTAACGGTTTGGTCCCACGATGAATGATTTGAAAGATGCACCATTGAGAAACTTTCAAGTGACCAACAATACAACTTTTTGCACCAACCAAGATCGGGTCGCCAAATGGAATTCAAGTGGAATCTCCCAGAACTGAGCTACATGCTTGTAAGACTTCCAAAGATGGTCCTTTTTCACTTCATAGATCTTTTATATGTCTCACGAGGTTTGAGGTATGGCTCTCCAAAAATTGCTACCCAATTTGGCTTAGTGCACCTTTGGAACACTTGGGTTCGACTTGCGCCATAATGTTCTTGATACTTTGCAAGAGAAAAAAGGTCTCCCCTAGCGTTTACCCAACCAACTGGAGCTGATGGAACTGACAGTTTTATCCCACGATGAATGGTTTGAAACAACAATAATGAAAAATTTGCTCGACAATATTTGTGCAACTTTTGACAATGTTGCAAAATGTTGCTATTAGGACCTCTAGACCTATTGAAAGGATTTAGAAGACCCTTAGATCCTATAGTAGGACCATTATTAGACCAAAAAAATAAAAAATACTTATCCTATCATAGGTCATGAGTCTAATCAACCTTAGGTTTATAAAGACACCTTAGATGGATTGACTTTACAATGAGACCAATCTAATCAAAATGAATGGTTGATCTCTAGGATCTAACCATGATTCTTGTATGAAAGGTCATAGAAAATGATATACTAATAGAGGAACATGATTTCTAAAATATTTTGAACAAACAAGAATGCAATTGAAAGTAAATATGAAAAAATATTACCTCCTTCCTCTCCTGGACATCAACAGTGTGTGGTGCATTCATTAGTTCAGTGAAACCCATTTGATTCTACATGTATACAATAAAAAATTCAAGTGCATTCATCAATATAAACTACATTAAAATGTTCATAATACATTTCAATAAATATACTCAAATTGGACTTAATTACCTTTTTTTGTTTCAGTTTCCCCAATGATTTCTTCCTCTTTCCTAATGATCTCGAGCTTGGTGGGGTAGGCTACCAAAAACAAAATTAACATAAGAGAAATAATATGATACCACATGGGTTCAATTAAAACTATAAACAAGAGGTGTGTAAAATATGATACCACATATCTCTGTAAGCCAAAGTCAATGGTAGAAATGGTGACATCATCAATCTTAGGAATCTGAGCCCCTAGCAAGCCCTATAAAACACCAAATAAATAAATAAGCAATACTTTACAATAAAGATTATGATTCACTTAATTCCACAAATGCTTATGCTCCACAAATCTATTATCACAAGGTTATAAACATATTTTACAGACCATTATTACAATATAAAAAAATTCTCTTCTTTCACCCACAAGACTATTCTTTAACAAATGTTTAGTCACAATTAGAGAAGGATGGTCCAGATTGTATTCATGGAGGTCAGAGGTTAGGACCACTTTTGCAGCAGGTAATAGGACTGTTGTAGCCTGGTAGTGAGTATGTTTTAGTGTGTTTACCCTTAACATGGGGGGATTTGGAGTGCTTTTAGGTTGAGAGTAGGTGGTATGGGCAGTGATGAAAATATTTGTGGTG
Organism: Thuja plicata; assembly: GCA_018584345.1. Taxonomy (NCBI): domain Eukaryota; kingdom Viridiplantae; phylum Streptophyta; class Pinopsida; order Cupressales; family Cupressaceae; genus Thuja; species Thuja plicata. Next base: position 2,389,604 of record MU226799.1, on the reverse strand, counting down.
CTTATGAACCTAGGGTGTAGAGGGGTTCTTGTCTACGGTGAAGATATACACTAGTATATGGGGACTGTTCTAGTATGACAGTGAAATGCCAGAGAGTAGAGTATACTGAACTAGCAAGTGAATGTGCTTTAAGCTATAGGATAAGGACCTTGTGATAAGTTGAGGGGTTCTTGGGGTATCTTAGAATTTATATGTTGGGAGTCTTCAGAAGGGCATGGAGGTGTATTGAAGGATTGAGGACATTCACAATCAGTGAACAATCTGAGATTGTATTCATGATTTTGAACAAGAAATAAGAGTAAAATAATGATGGTTGGATGTTCCAGATGATGTTCAAGGTTGATTCTGAAGCCAATAAGTGATTGGTTAGGGTATGAGTCTATGTATGAGTTCAACATTGGTTGAATTGAGTCCAAGGATGGAGGGTAGGAGTTCAAACCGGTTTGAGTCATGATGGCTGGACAAGGAAGTGAACTTGTTCAAAAGTATGATATTGTCTAGGTTACCAAAAGCCATGGATCTCTGTTGAAGCCTTTGCGTTCAACCTAATTCCTTGAGGGAGTACCATCATTTTATGAATTCATTGAGTTGAATTACATTAGAACAAATTATTTTACCATAAAGAAATAGAAAACAAACATACACTAATTCTTTGACCACACTAAGTTACCTCCATACAAATTATTAAGATATGATATTATGAAAATAAAGTATTATTTTATTTTATGACTATTTATAAAACATTACCTCAGGTGTTTGAGCTACCCATCCATGTCTAATAGAACGAGCACTCCTTGGTGTGCTTGTACCACGAGCTTCACCCTTTAATGCATATTATTCATGTAGCAATTTAGATTCATCTATACATAAAAAATCATTTACTTTTAACAGATTTAGGTAATGAATTAAAATAAAATGTCAAAACACAAATTTAAACAAACGTGTGTCGGCTCTCTACCAAACACCATTGTCATCAGATCACTTGTGAGGGCCATATCCTCAGTAGTGGGTGCCTGACATCTTCTCCCGCAATGCATACATGAATGGGATGTCAAACCATATGCACTCGCCTGACTATTACCCCATCACATATACCATTACAACTGATGCAGATATGTTCAATGGGTTGGGCTAACCCTACAACTATATCTGATGATAATGGACCTGGCATGAGATGAGATGATCCTAATGGTGCACTGATGATGATAGAGCTGGCGCGGGATGGGATGATCCTAATGGAACATCTGATGAAGATGGAGGTGGCACAGGGACTAATCCATCCTCTCCTCCAACTAACTGAGTGCCATGCTGGATAATGACATCAGTCAATGATGTAGATGCATGAAGAGTCTGTATATCCATAGAATCCCTTGCCACTATTAGGACCACAACATGAATGAGGGGTTTTATCGTAGTATGCCTCCTCTCTTGTAGTCGGGTAATCCTATGTGCCCCAGGTTTATCCTGCGTAGAGCCTCTCCCTCTACCCTGGAACTTATGAAAGTAAAAGTAATTCGGCTTCTCGCCAAGGATAAAATCACAATATAGCTTCCTCAAAAAATAGGAAGGCACCTCATTATTATTACAAGGTGTTTGGTCAAGTACCATGTACCTCCTATCCTAAAAAGCTGATTTCATCTCCCTATGAGCACACCAATGCATAGGAAACTATTTTGTATTATCTTCTAGGGAATTGCTAGTATTATGATCAGTAAAAGGGCACATATGTCACATTTTTGTATGGTTTTTATTTTCACATCCTCATATGATAAACCATCAACATAATATGTATGACATCTATCCCTCCATGAACCCCATTTTGTCACCTCTTGAGACACCTCATTTTCACTATTGGACATTTGTTCTAATGTAGTGGCGAGGGTAGAGTGATGCTGAAGACTGGAATCCTTTAACCTATTGACTAATATATTAATTTGTGCACTATTTTGGTTAAGGCATTGCACAAGGTCCTCTTGTGTTGCATCTACATGAGCTAATGGCACATGTGGAGGGTCTACGGGTAGCGATGCTGGTGGACGAGGATAATTTTGAGGAGGGTTTATGGGAGGTGATCTTTCATTTCTTTTTCCTCTTCTTGGGTTGTTTGATGAATATGATATGAAATTAATAAAAGAAAACAAAAAATAAATATCATAACCTAATTTGATTACAAATGTAAAAATAATCAACAAAACAACAAAAACAATAAAACATACCTTTGTTACGGGGTGCCATTGCTTGAAAATGTGGAAATTGTTGAACAAATGTTGTTTTCTTCAAAGCACGATCGATTTTTGATGTTTTTTTCCATCCTTCACTCTGATGCTCCATGGTTTAGGCATTAGAAATGGCCTAAGCCGTGGGCTTTCCAAAGTATAATATGTTTCTAATAACCCGATCAGGTTATTAAAAATATCTCAGAACCCGATCGGGTTATTAGAAACATTTCAGAACCCGATCGGGTTCTAAGAAAGATAGAGTTTTTTAATAATATTGTCTAGGCTTGGTTACCAAGCCTAGTAAAATTTCAAAGTTTCAATAACCCAGTCGGGTTATATAAAATTTGAATTTTTTTAAAACAGGTTTCCACTTTTTTGACTCACAACTTGGTGCACATACCCTATAGTCTGACAAGGTTTTTATAGATTTGAAGTTGCATCCTCTACTAACCTTCAAGGTGAGTTCTTCACCATCTCTATTCCTTTCTAGCACTTACTTTGATACACTAGATCTGATATCATGTTTATCATTGCATGAATATTTGGTTTACTTTACTTGCATACATTACATCTTTATCATATCATTCTTACATAAATGGAAAGAAGACCCTAAAATCACACATTCCTTCTAAGAATAGATCATACATTAGCATCCCTTCATATACTTGGTTGTGCTGATCAGATCTAGTCCAAAAAGGGATCAAATAGGGTATCTTTTCAATGTACACGCATGACTTAGTGCTCTACCATTGATCACCATTTCACCATATAGAGGTTTAAATATGATTGTTAATGGTTTCCTCTTTTTTTTTCAATTTATCTTTTATAACTTTTCAATTTTAGTATTAAGGGTTTTCAATTTCATTTATAATGTTAGGGATTAAGGGTTTAATAACTTATCTGTTGTGTACTTTCAATGTGATTGTCAATGATTCCCACTTTCTTTTCAATCTGTCTATTATAGGGTTTCAATTTTAGTGTTAAGGGTTTTCGATTTCATTTCCAGTGTTACATAATAAGGATTTAATAAGCTATGTGTTTAATGGTTTCAGTATGATAGTTAGGGTTTCAATTTTAGTGTTAAGGGTTTTCAATTTCATTTCTAATGTTAGGAAATACGGGTTTCATAAGTTATGTGCTTAATGATTTCAATCTGATAGTTAGGGTTTCAACTTTAGTGTTAAGGCTTATCAATTTCATTTCCAATGTTAAGGAATAAAGGTTAAATGTTAGAGTAAAAAGGTATTTTCACTTATTAATTAAATAATTATTGATTTAATTATTAAGTCACTTTTTATTTCTAGTTCACTTAAGCTAAACTTTAGGCATATAATAATTAATTCTTTATTAATTATTATCCCACAACCTAGGTTTCTCCACCTCCTGGTGTTCGATCTCCTTTACAAGGAATGATCTCTTTATAATTATTAATTCTTTTGTAATTCCCTCCATTCTCTCTTTGAATGAATATTTCATCTTTTAGATCATTATGAGTTATCTCCATTCTTTTCTTTTGTGATAGGTATTTTGCATACAGGATCTTGGTGATTGAATTCTTCAAATTCTAACATGGTATAAGAGCCTTGCTATTGTAGCTCGTTCTTGTATTTTTTGAAGATTTTTTTGGAGCGCTGATGGTTTCAAGTTTTCAAAGTTTTTATATGGATTGGGGGGGGAGCTATTTTTTGGAGCACTTTGGGCACAAACCAACCTCTTGGTTGCGCTCAAAAGGCCCAAAACCCCCTTTTTCATAAGGCTCATCCAATTTGGGTATAGTTGAAATATGGGCACTATTTTTTCATGCACAACCTTGGCACACTTTTTGAGGAAAAAAATGTCTCAGTTCTTGTGTCACCTCAGTTTTTATGCAACCTCAAAATTCACAACACCGTACCCAGAAAAAAATATAAATTTATTTTTTAAAATTTATCTTTCCTTTGTACCTCAGCTGAATTTAGCCAAAATTTTGGCAATACCGCCAGATTTGGCGGCACTGCCAGACTTAGTGGAGCTCCACTAGATTTAGTTGAGATCACTTGGAGTTCTTCTTATTTTGGAGCCCTCTTCAGTTTTTTGCTCGTATCTTGAGAAAATGGAGGAATTTTTTGCCAAATGAGATATCGTCAGAAAGATGGTTCAGAGCTTGATCTGATTTTCTAGGTTTGGTTTTCTGATTTTTCCATCTTGCAGGGGTTTTTCTAGTCAAAGTCAGGATTCCTTTTTGCACTCTGATCGCCATATCTTTCTCCTTTGGACTCTATTTTTTGATTTCCACATGTCGTTGCAATTCTGATTTTGTTCTTCTTCTTGTATGGGTCTCATTGCCAAAATTTTCTCCAGGTACATTTTATTCATGTTTTTGTCTTTTGGCATTATGGTTGATATCTTGGATGTTTCAGGTCTTGGGATTGTTTTCCTTGCATGTGATGACTCCTTTTTAGCTGTTACTTATGTTCTTATAGCTTTATGTCATTCCTCAGCATTGTAGACATCTGTTTGTAGCATTTCTTTTTTGCAAACGCACTGAGATAAAGTGTCATCATTGCATGCTTGGGATCTTGCACATTTTGTGCCTGTTTGTACTCACACTACATAATAAAGTTCCATGGGGGGTTTGATCTAACTTTGTCAAGTGAGTGTTCCTTCCACGACATTAGCCTCATTATGTGTGTCTAGAGATTGATCATCCTTGACACCATCCTTTATATGTGCTTGTAATTCCTTCAACTTGCAGTTATTCTTGGCATCCTTTTTCAGTGTACCAATCATACCTCTTCGTGCTCAGCATTATGGGGGGTATTTCCTGTTGGTTCTGATGCTTCCTTGGTTCAATGGAGTGAGCTATGTATTTAGTATTTGTTCATATGTACTAGGCGGATGCAATGTCTAGGTACCTATGCATTTCGGTTAGATGGATCATTTACCATATGGACACTTCTTTAATTCCTATTTTGGAGGCATCTTTCCATCTTTTGACCATCTCTTTAGACTTTGATGTTTTTTTGTCATTTGTATCTTCGAGTTTCAATATTTTCCTTGTTTGTCATCCTGATTTGAGTAGTGTCATTTGAGGGCACTCATGCAGAATACAGTCTTCTCTACCTGATCATATTCTATTTCAGTGGAGGTTCCAACAGTTATTCTTTGACAATGTTTGTAGTTTCATGCTTTAGTGGTGTTTCACATGTTCTTCTTTTGATCAACTCTTCAAACTTTGGTGTTTTTTCCATCTGTATCTTTGAGTTCAGAGGTTTTCCTTTGTTTGTCATCCTGATTCGAGTATTATCATTTAAGGGCACTCATGCAGATTTCAATCTTCTTTACCTGATCTTTATTCATATTTTCTAGGACATTCTCTAGTTTGGAGGCTTCTTTAGTCCTTCACTAGTCTTCTTCTCTTTTCAGAGAGGGTTTTTTCCCACTCAGTTTTCTCCTTTTCTCCTCTTTATAGAGATTATTGTACTTGGGTACCTGAGTAGGCCATGTTGTCGGGACCCATTTCCTGCTTCCAGTAGTTGTTTCTAGGTTTTTAGCTTCTCCCTAAGTTTATCTTAAGGCAGTGTTAGAGTAAAAAGGTATTTTCACTTATTAATTAAATCATTATCTATTTAATTATTAAGTCACTTTTTATATCTAGTTCACTTAAGCTAAACTTTAGGCATATAATAATTAATTCTTTATTAATTATTATCATGCAACCTAGGTTTCTCCACCTTCTAGTGTTCGATCTCATTTATAAGGATTGATCTCTTTGTAATTATTAATTCTTTTGTAATTCACTCTATTCTCTCTAAATGAATATTTCATCTTTCAGATCATTATGAGTTGTGTCTCCATTCTTTTCTTTTGTGACAGGTGTTTTTATACAATGGATCTTGGTTATTGAATTCTTCGAATTTGAACATTCAATAAGTTGTGTGTTTAATGGTTTCAATATGATAGTTAAAGGATTCAATTTTAGTGTTAAAGGTTTTCAATTTCATTTTCACCCTTACGGGTTTAGGGTTTAATAAGTTATTTGTTTTGTGGTTTCAATATGATTGTTAATGGTTTCCACTTTCTTTTCAATTTGTCTGTTATAGGCATTCAATTTTACTGTTAAGGGTTTTTGATTTCATTTCCAATCTTAGGGGTTAAGGTTTAATAAGTTATCTATTTTGTAGTTTCAATATGATTGTTAATGGGTTCCACTTTCTTTTCAATTTTTCTGTTATAGGTATTCAATTTTACAGTTAAGTTTTTTCAATTTCATTTCCAATCTTAGGGTTAAGGGTTTAATAAGTTATATCTTTTGTGGTTTCAATATGATTGTTAATAGTTTCCACTTTCTTTTTAATTTTTCTATTATAGGTATTCAATTTTACTATTAAGGTTTTCAATTCCATTTACAATCTTAGGGGTTAAGGGTTTAATAAGTTTTTTTTGTGTGTTTTCAATATGATTGTTAATGGTTTCCATTTTATTTTCAATTTTTCTGTTATAGGTATTTAATTTTACTATTAAGGGTTTTTGATTTCATTTCCACTCTTAGGGGTTAAGGGTTTACAAGTTATATATTTTGTGGTTTCAATCTGACAGTTGGGGTTTCAATTTTAGTTCTAAGGGTTTTGAATTTCATTTCCACCCTTAGGGATTAAGGATTTAATAATTTATATGTTTTACGGTTTCAATATGACTGTTAACGACTTCCACTTCCTTTTCAATTTGTCTGTTATGGGGTTTCAATTTTCATGTTAAGGGTTTTAAATTTGATTTCTAATCATAGAGATTAAGGGTTCAATAAGTTATATGTTTTTTGGTTTCAAATTGTTTTTTAATGGTTTCCACTTTCTTTTCAATTTGTCTGTTATAGGATTTAAATTGTAGCGTTAAGGGTTTTCAATTTCATTTCCAATGTTAGGAATTAAGGTTTTAATAAGTTATCTATTTTATGGTCTCAATATGACTATTAATGGTTTCCACTTTCTTTTCAATATATTTGTTAGAGGATTTCAATTGGGTATTTAGGGTTTTCACTTTCATTTCCAATCATAGGGATTAAGGCTTTATTAAGTTATTCATTTTATGGTTTCAATATGACTATTACTGTTTCCACTCACATATTAATTTATATGTTATAGGGTTCCAATTTTAGTGTTAAGTGTTTCCAATTTCATTTCCAATGAATCACCCCATGGATGTTTGCACTATTTCAAGCCAGAGTGTAGCAAAGAAGAATCCAATGCCACAAAATGGTTTGGTAACAGTAGTCATAGTCCTTCCTCTTTTTAAGCTATGGTGTTTTCAATCCTACTCTTAGTAAACTTGTTTGTGAACTTAGGATCTTCCTATTTGTACCTGACAAAGTGGCACAAGCATCCACTCAAAGTGAAAATAACTCCAATTAGTTATATATCATCCATTTACACTCACATGAGGCTCACTACATCAGCCACAAAGCATAGTAAAAATAGAATATTGCCACGCTAAAGTCCCTCAATTGATGCAAAGAACTCAAATGTTGTATTCATGTCAATTTATCATTCTCTTACATGACCATTACTTGCACCAACCTTATTTCCATTACTTCGTATGACAACCTTATGTTGCAACATGCAGATGCATTTACTATATGTCAACTTAGCTTACATTTAGCTAAGGGGACACCTATTAACATTACAACTCCATTCAATACGCTTGACTCCTCCCAGATCAAGCCATGTAACATTCCTTTCTAACATCGGTTTTGGATCTCTCTTTCACGCCACTGTTCAATTCAATTCCAAGCATATATCCTTTCTTCTATTTCCTTCATGTTCATTTTTATTTCACATCCTTACATATTTACAAACTTCACCTAAATTTTTTTGTATTGTTTCCTTCATTTTCATTTCACCTTCACCTTTACATAGCCATACTGGTTGTTTCATATCTCACAGTTTGTTTTGATTCCTTGAAATTCAATTCATTTTCACCTTTCTATTATATATATATGCTATTACCTTTTATTTTTTCATTTTTTTTAAGCAAGTACCCTTTGTATTACCATATAAAGAAAGTTTACATAGTGATAGGGAAGAGAGTACTTTAGCTACAACAACCGGGATCAATTGTATAGCTACATGTTCCCATTAGTGATGGCCATCATGCTATCAACTATTCCTTCTTGAAATAGATCCTCATTCTCCTTAGCGAATGCTTTGGATTTTCTAGACTATATTCCTTCACAATTCCTTTCTTGAACAGAGACCATGCATTATTCATTTTATGCTTCTTTCCTTCATCTTGCAGCCAAAAGTGGCCTACCATGCATCCATTCACCAATTTGGTATTAATTCCATCCAAAGAATAGGCCACCTCCATGTAGATACTTTCCTGCACAGTCTTGCGTACTATTGAATTGGCCGACATAGTATTGCCCAGCACTTGGATAATGGGAAGAAATAGATCTGCTATCAAAATACCATCATGTACATGGCCCATTGACCAGTAGTCTTCTCCTAGGATTTCCACCACCATGACCTTCTCTTGATCATTGGCTCTCTTGAAGATGCGCGCTATCTGGTCCTCCACTAGCTCTTCCATCACTATCCCTTTGGTGTATCTGTAGCTAATTCCCAGGTGAAGCACCATTGATCTTTTCTTGGAAAGGGCTATCAATGATGGCATAAATAACTTGGAGCCCAACCAAAAAATTTGAACTATTCTTGAATTATGCATGCCAAACTTGCAAGATTCTTATGTACTTGGAAGCATGCTTCGTCGCTAGGGTTCATGGGCTAAGCACGACTTCCTCTGATTACATCGTCAAAACCATACCTTTATCCTATACCTCCTCTCAGGATTGTAACTTGCTCTGATGTGATTATTTCCTGTAGATCCTTTGGTAGTGATTCATCCTTATCAAATCCAATGTCTGATTTTGCATCGATTACCATATTAGCCAAATAATCTGCCGCTCTATTGCCTTCCCAGTAAGCGTGCTGTAAATGGTAATCGCCAAGTCTTTTTAGATGGTGTTTGATTCTAGGGATCCAATCTACTAGCCTCCAATATTGGAAATTTTATTTCACGATTCCATTTAGAATGAATTGAGAGTCACCTTCAACGATGAGTTTTTTTATGTCATTGGAGATGCACCAGTTAGGACCAACCTCCAAGGAAACAATTTCTGCCACATTGTTGGTACTAACTCATATGAATCCCACCAATGCCCTTATCACTACACCCTCTGCATTCTGAATGATGGATCCTATGCCACTCCTCCCCGAATTACCCTTGCTAGCTCCATCAAAATTCAATTTCATCCAACCAATTTGGGGGATCTACCAAACCACTAGCTTCCCATTAACCTTCCTATCTTTCATAAGATGATCCCCGAGATTCTTGAGTGTCCACAAAACCTCCATGTATAGATCCCATTTGGATTGATAATTGTAATGCAAGCCTTGGATCCTTTTTTTCACTACTTCCTCTATGGCATTTTTGACCTTATTCTAAAACAACCCCACGTCTAGAGATATGTCCTCAAAAATTATTCTATTACGCTCCTTTCATATATGCCACACCAAAAGAGAGGGACACACTATCCATAGTACGCTCCATTTATAATGTATCCTATGGATAGGACATGAGGTCAGGAAATCCTTGGGCATTTAATTTCTTACCGCATTCCAGTGTAGTAAAGCTAGTAGACAATCCCAACAATCATGGTCAAATAGACACCAGAACTGAAGATGATCAACTATCTCCTCCTCCTGTTTGCATATGACACACCATTTGGGGCACGTGATCTCAATCATTTTTAGTCGGCTTCCTATCAAGACCCTACCATGCAAGGAAATCCATAGGAAATCCCCAACATTTGAAAGTGGCCATTTACCCCAACATAGGATCGAGGGCCACTTGCAATCCTTGTTTCTGAATCTCTGCAATTCATACCCCAGGTTGACTTTATAGTCTCCTAATTTGGAAGCACTCCATATCAGTTGGTCTGTTGCATATGAGTGGAGCACTATTTTATTTGACAGGAGATCTATCAACATCTTTTTGTTGATCGAATTACCATCTCCCACTTGTTTCTAGCCCATCACTAAAGAGGAGTCAATGGGTCTGATCATGTAGTCTACCACCCATTGGCCCATCGATGCTTCCATCTGGATGACCCAATTTTTATCTTCAAAGGAGTCTATCAAGGGTTGATCTCCATTCTAGGAATCTCGCCAAAACCTCACTCTATATCCATCACCCACTTTCCATGTGAGATGATCTGTGAGAAGATCACAACTATTCCAAATAAACCTCCACATATGAGAAACTTTGACTAAGTTGGCAACCGTCAAAATTTTGTCGGGTTCAAAAGAGTCCAAATATTTAGCGGCCATGACTTTGCACCATGACTTTGATGGAGATTTGAAAATATTCGACACCAATTTGATTCCCAGTGCTCGATTCTACAATCCCATTTTTCTCATACCAGTCCCTCCTTCCTCTTTGATCATGCAAGCCACATCCCGATTGATAAGAGTAATCTTTTTTACCTCCTTCGAGCCTTCCCACATGAATTATTTCAACAACCCATCAATAGAAGTTGCGGATTTTTTGGACATTTGGTATACTGACATGTAATAGATAGGAATGGATGAAAGCACAAATTTAATCATTTAGATCCTTCCAACTTGTGATAACCACTTGTTTTTCCAAGCTGTCACTTTTTTTTGGCATCTATTCAAAACTTCCTCCCATATTTTGGGATTAATTCTACCTGCATATAAAGGAACACCAAGATAGACAATGGGAAAATTGCCTGCTTCAAATTCCAATATGCCAGTGATTTTTTTATGCATAACTCTATTGGTATTCAGAAAGTATACCAAAGACTAGCACTTATTCATACTCTACCCTGAATCTCTTTCATAGCTATCCATCACTTCTTTGAAAACCTTGGCTTCCCTAACCATTGCTTTTCCAAAGAGGATCGTGTCGTCTGCAAATTGAGAGTGCGTAATCAGATCCCGATTTACATGAATGGAAATCCCTTACCAATGGCCCATATTTTTCTATTTTTTGATATTTCTACCCAATACTTCTGCCATCAACACAAAAATAAAGGGACACAGGGGATCACCTTTCCTTAACCCATTAGTAGCTTGAAAAAAGCTGCATACCAAGCCATTTACGAGAACAAAGAAGTGGATAGTAGATAAAATTTGAGTGATACACCTAATCCACTTTTGATCAAATCCAAACCGAAGAAGGAATTTGAAGAGAAAGGACCATCTGACTCTATCATATGCTTTACTGACGTCTAATTTGACAATCATACCTGGTTTCTTATCTGCTTGCAAAGAGTGAATGGATTCTTCGGGCAGGATGGTACTATCTACAATTTCTCAGCCAGGAATGAATCCGTGATTCTCGACCAAGATCTTATTGAGCATCAGCTTCAGTCTATTTACCACCACCTTAGAAATTATTTTTTAAATTGAATTGCATAGTGAGATTGGTCGGTAGTCCACCATAGTCGCGCAGTCCTATTTTTTTGGAATTAAGACAATGACTGTGTTGTTGATTTCTCTAACAAATCTACCTTTTCTCCTGACATCCTCTACCACCTTTAGGATGTCATCCCCCATAAAAATCAAACACTTTTGAAAGAACTCCAAAGATATCCCATCCGGTATTGGGACTTTGTCAGGAAGGTTGCCAAAAGTAGCCATTTTGATCTCCTATTTAGAGAAAGGATGCATCAACTCAATATTGTCTTCCTCTGAGACCACCTTAGGAATAAAATCCACCAGAGGGAGAGGGCCCAAAGTCTTGTTATCAGCATTCTCTCTGAGCAATGTTTGAAAATGATTTACCATTATATCTTCTATGGATCCGTTATCTTCCTGCCAAAGCCCCTGATTATCTTGGATACGATGAATTTTGTAAATAGACCTTCTAGTTTTAACCGAAGCATAGAAGTATTTGGTATTTAAGTCCCCTTCTCTGATCCAATTATCCCTCAATTTATCTCTCCAATACACTTCTTCTTTGAGGATAATTTCAGATAATTCACTTTTCAATAGCTTTTCTTTATGAAAATCATCATTGGACATACCATCAGAGATGACTTGGTTATTTAGCAATTCTAAATTTGCTTCTATTCTAATCTTTTCAAAAAATATGTTCTTGAAATAATTCTTGTTCCAAAATTTAATGTTTTCATTCACCATTTTAAGCCTTTTCTCAAAGAAAAAACTCGGAGTACCTTTAAATGTGTTGCTATCCTTCCACCAGCTTTCCACCTTAGGAAGGAAGTCCTTATCTCTCCACCACATACTTTGGAATTTGAAGCTTCCTCTTCCCCCTTTAATAGCTTCATGAACACTAAGATACATTGGAAAGTGATCGGACAAAGATAGAGGAAGGATACTAGTGTCCATATTAAAAGAAGATTCTATCCAAAAGGGGCCTACCAAAAATCTATCTAATCTTTCCGAGATTCTGGTAAATTTCTACCTTCGATTGGTCCATGTATATTTACCATTGGTCGAAACCAGATCTATCAACTAGTTCTTTGACATGAATTCTCTAAAATCTTCCATGATTTTATTGGACACTAGAAATCCCCCAGATTTCTCTTCTAAATCCAATAAAGCATTAAAATCTCCTGCTAAGATCGCTCTGTCATTGTTAATATAGGCTAACTTAGAAGATATTTATGACCAAACCTTCAACTTGTCTTCTGTTTTGATCGGACCATAAATATTAAAAATAGGGAAAGCAACATTATTTTTTAGGTGAACAACTTTTCCAAATATCCAATTAACTGATCTTTCCAACTTTGATACCTTTATGTATTTGGGATTCCACAACAGACCAAGACCTCCTGCTGCTCCTCTGGCTTCTTGAAAAAATCCTTCCCACTTATTGCAAGAATGAATAAAAAAGAGAGCTTTATCTAAATTAAGTTTAGTCTCTTGGAATAAGACAATGTTGCTCTCTATCTTTCTCAACGCTTGTTTTACCAAGCGTTTCTTGTCAGGGGCCGATAGACCCCTGACATTCCAATTTGTGATCTTCATCTCTCACCAAGGGAGACCCCTACTCCCTTGGATTTTCTTAAAAAATCAAAGACATTAAAAATACCTTTCTCCTTGGCCCTCTCTTCTCTCTTTTGTTTATTCGATCTCCTACCCCTTCCACCTTTGGCCTTACCAAGAAGAACGTTAACCGATTGGCTAACACTCCTCAGATCAACATTTTCCAATTCATCTATTTGGATGAAATTATCCTCTGAGACTCTATCATATTCAATCTCTGTATCTAAAAGGGTTTGATTCTGTGGAGGAGGCTTCTCCAATTGAATAATCTCCCTGGACCACTGCTTATCTCCTAAGCCTGAGCATACACTAGGATTTTTGGCTACTTTCACAAGGATTGGCAAAATAGATTTCTGATGCAACTCCTGCACTGGATAAATTCTTTGTATTATGATCTTTGAAGCCACATCTCAAACAACCAACGCTCATTTTTTCAATTTCTACATGTTGCTTCCACATGCAACCACCATATTTTAGATTGATGAAGGAAGGGATCTTCTTGACCGCCACAATCTTAATCCTTGCATACAGGTAAGAGTCATTCTCAATGATCTCTTCATCCACTTCCATCAATGTTCCCAACGATCTCCCAATACATTCAAGACTCGCATTACCCCAATATTCTATTGGGAGATTGTATAATCTGATCTAGATTGGATCCTTATAAATTGCTAGGGGAACCATATCAAAATTTGCTTGTCGTGGTTGTAAGTACAAGGGGATCAAATCACAAAACCAATTTTGTTGATTCAAAATATTATTTCTAACAGATTCATCTTTGAAAATGACAATGAAGAAACCTTTAGGGATGAATTTCAATACAATATCTTGACTCCAATTATTTTTCACCCAATCCCTAATATGTATCCTTGACAATCGCGCTCCAACAAATCTCCCTATGACTGCCATATTTCTCCATAGTTCTATATCAAAATCTATATCTTCTGTTAGATCAATGTCTATTGTCTCACCTACCTACATGACGGTGCTTGAGGGACTAGGCTGATTCATTCTTCTACCTTTACCCCCAAATCCTTTCCTGCAATCACCATAGTTGTTGCAGTCGCTAGCCTTCCACCTCTACGTCTTCCCCTCAACTCAAGAAGATGCTATTATCTTTTATGCAACTCTAAAAAGGTGAAATTAAAACCCTCAAACAATTAAATTGAATCTATGTATATCTGCATGGATTTAAATGTTTATTAGTTAGCCTTATGTAAAAAATGTGTATTGGATATATTTTGTTAATTCTTTCCATTTTTGTACTTAGTTGTATTCAATTACTATCATTTTGTGTCATTGAATTATTGGGCCAACTTTTTTACTCTCATTATATTGCTACTTGTTCCTTATTTGTTAACACGTAAATTTAATGTATTGAAACTTAATTATTAAATTCAATGTATTCAATCTAACTTAATTGTTAAATTGAATTGGATATGGTATTGAATTGTTGCTTTTATTAAGGCCTTTTTTAATTGACCACATAGAGTGGTGAGTTGGAAACCCCTAATCAAAATTTATGAACTATACATAATGCTCTTCAGTGTTTTATATCCTTACTGATTGTTTACACCCTCATAGTTTTTATTCTTTATATATTATCTTTTCTTTTTGATTTAGTTGCATTTATCAACACTTAAATTGAAACCCTATAGTAGATAAATTGAAATGGAAGTGAAAACATATAAATTGAGGGTTATATAAATGTAAAGGTATCAATCTAACTATTTAAGGGTTTCACTAAAATTGAAAACCTATAACAGATAAATTGAAAATAAAGTGGAAACCATTAACAGTCATATTGAAACCATAAAACATATAACTTATTAAACCCCTAGTCCCTAATTTTGGATTCATCAAACATATCACTTATTAAACCCTTAATCCCTAACATTGGAAATGAAATTAAAAACCCTTAACACTAAACTTGAAACCCTATATATATGCATGCATGTGTGTGTGTGTGTGTTACTTCATAGGGGCAGGTGTCAGAACATGCACACCCTAACTTCAAAGGTCAAAAATATCAATTCTTATAAGACCCCATTTTACAATGCAACCTCTGACATGTAATGTGATGATTGGGCCAAGGAGTGAACAATTTGAACAACCCTCTACAATTGAAGTGTTATATATGACATACAATCAACCTTTCATTGCTATATGTCATTCTTACAAATAAAAAAGTGATTAATTGTGCTTATCCTAGATGTGCAGATTACCTTACAATTCCAAATTATAGTGTCTTTTACATTCAATCAAGTAACTTTTACATTCAATGGAAGTGTCTTGTACATTCAATTGAAGTGTCTTTTAAATTCAAATTTAAGGAATGCATACTTGTCCTAGATATTATGTATGCCATGCAAATAACCATTCATGCATATATGTCATTCTATGAAACCAATAACTGATTACTATGCTTGTCCTAGATGTGCAGATCACCTTTCTAATCTAAATTGAAGTGTCTTTTAAATTTACTTGTCATTATCAAATACAAATAAATTTAACATTTTGGTCTGATTTATTTGGACCCTCCTGCACTCAACCATGTGCAATCTAAAGTGAAGTGTCTTTTGATGGAAATTGAGAAGCAAACAACTGAGAGGGAGGGGGTGAATCAGTTGTCCGAAAACTTATGCAACTTACAAAACTTTAACCTTCTTCTCAGATCTGATAATTAAACATGCAAGCACAGATACACAACACATCAAGAACACATAACACCAAGATCTCTTTTTCATGGAAATCTGGTTAAGGGAAAAAATATGGTGGGAATGAACCCACAAGATTATATACTCTGTTGTAAGTATTATACCCTATTAGGAGTATTACAATGAGAATCACATGCATTCAAGAACACTTCTCAAAATAGAAATGCTTACTCCCAGGGAAGGCTCACTAACTTACAACAAATTTAGATTACATTCATAGATCACGAACTGTACAATAACATCTTCATCATGCCAGAATCAGTTGCGTTGAAGAACAAATACAAATTTATTTTCCACACCTATTTAATTCCTTAAAATAATGTATACCTTTAGTGCACAAACATATTCACACCTATTTCTCTCACACATCCTCATGAATAAAATATTATTACATTTATTTATACATATCATCAACCTTGGAAAAATCAACAAGGCTAACTCAACACTCTCCACCTAATTAAACAAATATAATAAAACTTACAATATTAATTTTGAACCAAGCATTGTCGACCAAGACATAGCACAAACTAAAATATTTACCCTCAAACATGCTACACCTCCAATAATTACCCCTCAAACATACACAACATGCTACAACCATCAGGCCGGCCAAGAATATGAAGAACACCAATACACTGGCTGAAATCACAAATCGCGAGTAGAACAACTAATGCATACCATCAACACAAGAAGCACACGATCTAGAAAAATCAACAAGAATCATGAATTACCACAAGAACATCTACATCAACACAAATTATGGAAATCATCAACATCTTTATACCATCACTCAAGAATACTAACAATAACAACTGTCAACCTTGAAAAATGACTTGTGGGCCTCCAAATAATGAACCATTTGAATTGCGGACACACATCAATGTACCAAACATGATACCAGATCCACAAAGGAAAATATTACAATGCAGAGAAATGCATATCAAAATACTATCACTTTTTCACCTTTGAACAATTGAAAAATCAGTCACAACATAGATACACATAACTCACTCAAATCTTCATGTAGACCTCTAAAAGTTGAATTGAATCAACGAAAAACAATCCACAACACACTCTGAAACACACAAACTCTGATCTGCAATATACGTGCAATACCAAAAAAATGAACTCACTAAACTTCATTGGAACACTATCACAAACAAATAAATATGTTGACATCAATGACAATACATCTCAAGCATCTCTTAAGCACATATTTTCATATTATTCCAAAAATCTCCCCCTTTGGAATTGATGACAACATATCATGTGAAAAATAATCAATGTGAAAGAAATCAAAACATCCCCCTTAGACTTTGCACACAACTCTTCATGATTCTCTCTCCCCCAATACTTCACTAGTTTTTCACATGAATCTCTCTCCCCCTTTGACATCAATGCAAAAGACACATTTTCCAAACACTAAATCTCTCCCCAAAACTGAACATCTGATTCTCAAAACACAAGACTGACTACTCCCCCTGAGTAGTATCCACCAATCATCAATGCAAATCACAAGATACGTCTTTGAATAAACCAGACTAATGCATACCAATGCACCTTAGTTCTGATCAGGAGGGGTAATCACCCCTAGCTTCCTTGTAAGATACTCAAAAGTGTCCTTAGGAAAAGGCTTCATGAAAATATCTGAAATTTGTTCCTTAGTAGACACATACTCCAATATTACTTCTTTCTCATTAACCTTCTCTCTCAAAAAGTGAAACATGATTGATATATGTTTAGTCTTTGAATGTAGCACTCAATTCTTAGAAATGTTCATTGCACTTTAATTGTCACAATAGATAGAAATAGGTTCATCATACACTACTCTGATATCCTTCAACATCTTCTTCATCCATACCACTTGAGTACAATTGATTGCATGAACATATTCTATCTCTACGGTAGATTAAGAAGTAAAATTTTTCTTTTTTCCCAACCAAGAAACTAATCTTTTTCCCTAGAAAAATGCACCACCACTAGCGCTCTTCCTTTCATCCACATTTCCTACCCAATCATCATTAGTAGAGGTGGTCAAAGTGAAATCATCATCTTTAGGATACCATAGACCATAATCGACTATCCCTTTCAAATATCTAAAAATTCTTTTAACTACAACATGATATTCCTTAGGATATGCTTGAAATATAGAAAAAATGCAAACTACACTCATGATATCAAGTCTGGTCTAAGTCAAATATAGAAATCCACCTATCACAAATCTGTATCTGGTCTGATTTTCCTTAGGAGAGTCATCACCTTTGGTCAACATACAACTGGTCACCATAGGAGTACTAAATGGATTTGAATCTTCCATTCCAAACTTCTTCAACAATTCTTTCACATACTTGGACTGAGATATAAAAATTCCATTATTAGCCTGTGTGATTTGTAAACCTAAAAATAATTTCATCTCTCCAATCACAGACATCTCAAATTCATTTTGCATTTCATTTGTGAACACTTTGTTCAACTTATAATTCCCTCCAAAAATAATATCATCAACAATTAGAATGTTATTATGATCAATTTTGAATTATAGATTACTATCAACAACACCTTTTTTAAATCCAAGCTTCAGTAAATACTTATCCAATCTTACATACCATACTCTTGTGGCTTTCTTTAGTCCATATAAATCTTTCTTCAATTGGAAAACCATATCGCACTAATCAGTCAATTTGTTCCAAAAGACCCATTTGGCTCCTATTGTGTGTGTGTATTTGGGTACCTGTTGGAAACAACACAAACACTCAATAGGTCATTGCATTAGTTCAAATGGTTAGTTAAAATATTAAAAACCACTAATATCGACCTATTTTCTTCTAACTAGAAAGAGTGTGATTAGTTTCATATTTAGCCCTCAAAATATGCTACAAATCAGTGACCAATACTATTCTAGCATGAAGGATTTGAACTAAATTTAAGCTAAAAATATGAAAAAGCATGAAATCTAGCTTTAGAAGATGAAATGGAAACAATGAACCAGCATGA
>MU226799.1:2319181-2334105 GCA_018584345.1 Thuja plicata | reverse complement strand
AAATAGAGGCCTTCTCCTCTCATATTTTCATCTCTCAATTTGCATTGTTATCATGCTATTTTACATTTAGAAAGTTCATAGTTCTAGATTTCATGTCTTCATATGCTTCTAGTTTATGCTTAAATCACTTAGAAATCACATGTTAGGATCTTAATTTGGTAGAAGAATCATAGTTTTTAATAAGACTTTCATATCATCCTCACTTGCATTAGGTTCATATTATCATTTTGAAGAGGATTTTGAGACTAGTTCTTCATAACTAGCTCTTGAATCTTTCTTCTTGTCTCTAGTTTTCTTGCATTTCTCACATTGGGATCTATGCTAATTGTGTGTTTGAGAGAGAACACCCACAAATAATCCAAAATAAGAAAATCAAAATGAGTATATTAGGGTGCAAAATGTTATTTACTCATTTTTAGCTTAATTTGATGTTATTTGGTGTCTTTGTTGTTAGTTTGATCTCTTACATGCTTTTCTTGTCATGATATATGCTAACCCGCTAATGTTTGCATGTTTGAGCTTGCTCCCAATAGATTGAAGGATTCCATATACACACTTCCAAAGATATTGAAATATTTAATAATAGGAACATGACCACACCATAATTCATGAGGAGTCTTACCAATATCACCTTTTATTTGCACTCAATTAAGTGTGTAAACTGCAATACTCACAACTTATCTCCAATAAACATGAAAAACATTTTATTCCATCATCATTGTCCTTGTAGTGTATATATTAGTTCTATTTTTCCTTTCCACAACACCATTTTGCTGAGGAGTCTGCATGGGGTCTTCATTGAAGGGGAAATATATTGTCACGTGCGTTCATATTGGAGAGTTTAAAATGGGCAAAAAGATGGGCAATATATTGCCTAAATAGGGGGGAGGGGTTTTTTTTGTGGTAGGGGTGGGGGTTTATATAGGAAAAGAGGTGTGGGGGGTATTGGAGTGGTATTGGAGGGGGGTGAAAAAAGGGAGTTTGGGGCAATTGTTTTTGAAAATAGGGATATTCTTTAGTCTGCCACGAACATATGTGTTATCATTCAAGTTCACTAAGTGAATCCCCCGTAGGAGTCTGTGAATAAGGCAATTGTTTCTTTATCCTATGTTCTTCACATAATGCATAGAACTCACCAAAAGTGAATTCACCACCTCTATAAGATCTCAGACACTTCAGCTTCAAACCTATCCCTATCTCAACCATAGCCTTGAAAATCTTGAATTTGTCTTGAGCCTCATATTTCTCCCTCAAGAAATTAACCCACATCATCCTTGAATAATCATCAATCAACAACATGAAATATTTTTCTCCATGAAAAATTTTCACTGTAGAAGGACCACATAAGTCAATATGAACAAGATCCAACAATTCACTTGAACAATGATTCTTACTTCTGAAAGTAGATCAAATTTATTTTCCTAATTGACATTCTTTGCACATAGGGTTAGCAGGTTTCTTCAATATAGGAAGATCTAACATGACCTGAATAATAGAATGTATCTTGACATATTATCAAAATTCACGTGACACGTCCTTTTATGCCAGAACCAACTTTCATCAATCTGAGAAATCAAATATGTTTTCTCAACACTATTCAAATAAAAGACACGACATATTCTAATAGGTAAGTAAGTAAGGTGATTCTACTAACGATCTTTTAGAAATATTATCAAATCCACAAATAGGAATAAAATCATGTTGAATTAAAAAAGTATCCACTTTTATTTTATGTAATAAATCAATAGTACACATTAATAACAAATCTATTATCAACCAATGTTCTTTGAATATAATTACCATTAATAATAACAACAATCATAAGAGGATCATCGATTTTGAATTTCGTTAGAAGGAAACTCATCTTGTGAGAATACAATGTGAGCTTGAGTATTAATTTTAGGTATCACTTCAATTAGGAATTTATATCATTAGGTTGCACAAGAGATGGGATACATATGTTTCTTAAGGCTTCTTGTAATACTTCATGATATGTGGAAGAATTTTTAATTATCTCCCAAAGGGATATCTTGGTAAGATTAGCATGGATTTGTTCAACTAAATCATATTACTTTCCAAGATTTTGAGGAAGATATGGTGAGAAAAATGAGGCACTGGTTGAGAAGGTCAAAGAGAAGGAGGGACAACTAAATTGGTAACTTTCCTATTATTTTTTGTGTTATATGTGTGAGCAACTAAATGATAATTGAATTGTTGAGCAACTTTCACCACAATGATTGGTTTATTTTGAGGTTGAGGGGTATCTTGATGAAGATGGAAAATAGTCTTGGGAATCTCACCACCCACAACATTGACAACATTGACTTGATTAGGTTGTTGGTTTTTTAAGGTTTTATCTCTAGAAGGGAGAGCATCAAGGAAAGTGGTAATTATATTATCCTCTTCTTCCAAGGTATCTTTATGAGTAGGATATATTCTAGAAGGGGGATTAGTAAATTCCATAAATGCTTCATCTCTAAAAGGGATGTCATTTAGTGAAGGTACGTTGACATTAATAAAAGTGTTTATAATACCACCCTCTTGCTTCAAAATATCCTCATATGAGGGGTACGTCTTAGGAGAAGGGTCAATATCACACATGAATGCTTCATCTATACAGAGAAGATCACTAAAAGGGATAGAAGAAATGTCAATCATAATAGTCTCCTTTACCACAATATCATATTTTTTCATCAAGGTTCTTTTATGGAGGAAAGAATAATCAACATCATTTTCTAGTGGTTCATCCCAAATAGGGAGATCATTGAGATCTTTAGGAGAGGGATAATCATAAATCATTAAATCTTTATTCCTAAAGGGGAATTTATTGAAATGAATAGAAGGTAAGGTATCATGAAGTGAAATATAGACACCCAAATTTAATTAATTATATTAAGTGAATTTAGTTAGCCTAATATGATTTATTTTGATTAAACAGTTGATATTATTTAATTAATTAATATTTTTCCTCAGTTAAATTAATCTAATTAATTGAGCTATACCTTAATTAATTAATTAATGATAAACCATAAACCATTCAATTAATTAATTTCACTAATTCCTTGATTAATTAAGTAAATTTGTTTAATTTTTTTAGTTAATTCACTTCTTCCTTTTCCTCTTTGCTCCAAAAATGAACTAATTTAAATAATTAATTCATTTTTGTCAAATGTCTCCCAACTTTAACCCCCCTTTAACCATACCCTCCAACTCAACCCACTAACTAACCCTTGATTCCAACCAACCTTATCCCTTTCACCTCCATCAAACCTTCAACCCACTAACTAGCCCTCTAACTAACCCAAGGTTCAAACCAGCTGTATACCTTTAACCTCCCATCAAACCAACCTTATGCTAACCTCCCCCTTATGTGTGCACATTCCTATTTTTATTAAAAGGAAAATAACCTCCAATTTTGGTGTCATCTCTCCAAATTGGACTCAAATCCTATTTAAACCCCTACATTTCCTTCACAATTCATCCACTTTCATGCATAGTAATTACATAATGCCAAATTGTCCACTCATCTTAGCATCCATAATTGTATCATTTAAATCCATTTTTAGTATCATCTTAGCATAATTTCACTCATTTTAGAATCATTATCATACTTGCATCTTCATTATCAAACCTTCATTATCACCATTTTCATAATCATGGAGCTTATTGGGCACTCTTCAAGACCAATTTGTGAGCACACATATCAAACCGCCAAAATCAAAGACATAATCTCAACAAAAGAGGTTTGGGAGTTTGCATTTCTTTCTCTTATTTTCTTAATTAGTCATTTGTTATCATCCTATATTGAGTGTTTGCATTTAATAGTGTAACTTGGACTTATAACTTAGAATTTTAATAATTTATTTAGCACACATTTTATTGCACACATTTATGGCATGCCCGGTGGGACCCACTTCACATGTCAATCTAACAAATAACATCTTATTTAGTGTCTTTTTTCTTGTAGAATTTGTGTTTCTTGTAGGCAAAAATATCAGGTACTGGGTCAATTTCTGCTTCGGTGGAAGTCAATTTCACTCCAAGTCAAATTTGCAAAAATGATGAGATTTCCATTAGAAATGATGAGATTACATTGTCTTGCGGCGGGATCACTCGATGACATTTATCTGCTTCAGGAATAACTTTCAACCTTTTAAGATGATCGGTGGAATTTCTCTGATAATTGGCAGGATTGGTCTGTTAGTTAATTTGTGCATTTTTATACTTCATGTTTTCGTTATAGTTTGTTATTTTTATGAAATGACGGGATTGAGCTGATTATTGGCGGGCTTGCATACTTTTTAGTTTTTTTTTAAAACATTGCTCTTAGTTTTAGCATAGTCTAATTTTTTAAATAAATGGCAGGATTGAGCTGTTAAGTGGTGGGGATGCATTTTGTCAATTTTATGTCATTTCCCTGAATTCAATTTTCAATTACTTAACATTATTCTGCTAACTTGATCTCTATTTTGGTGTTTTACTAATTGGTTTGCAGGTTTTACCTATAAGAAGACCCCAAAATTCAAAAACAACGAACACTTTTTTTGTAGGTTCTTCCAAAGTGGAGTGCAGTTGCTTCAAAATTCACAAATTGTTTTGGGTTTAAGATATGACATGCATTTCACTTTGTATGTCTTCTTTAATTAGGAATTTGGTATGGGCTCTAAAAATGAACACCATGCTTGATGTGTTTTATGTATTTTCATTCATAGAGAGTCTCATTGTTAACACACATTATCCTCTCCCCTTTTTGGGGTGTAAGAGAAAAGTGTTAACGATGCTTGATTTCTCTTTTTTAAGTTAGCAGACCTTCCTCTCGTGTAACTAGCACTGGGGAGAGGGAACAACCCAAATGTGTAACAACTAAAGCCAATCTCATTCAACCACTATATAAAGTGTGTTTATGGTTAATTTCATAAGCAACAAGTGTTGAATGCACATACGAGGAGGAAGATCTCCCTCAGTACCCATTTGGTATGTTAAAACTTGTATAATATAACTTTTGGAGGTTGCAGGGAGGCCTCTTTAGCAAGAGCTAATCTACCACATGTATAGCCACCTGAATGAATGCCCATACTATGAGCCAATCTATTTTAGTAGTCCAAAATCCTTCTACAAGTTGACTTAAGGATTGTGATATGTATATCCTGAAGATACCCCTCATGTATCCATCATCTTGAGATAGAAAATTTCTTCACATCTTTGGATCTTTAGAAATTTGATGCTTGGTACATCCAAGCAGTGTGTGTCATGCAAGGGGGAGCCAATGCCTCCAAGCATCTATCTATCCAATTGACTGCGATATTTTATTGTAAGGGGATTCAATAAGCATCATCCTATCCAGCCTAAGTTGTGGTGTTTTTAGAATACATTGAGTCAGTTCTTGGGTGTTTGTGTGAGTGTATACAAATATTTTTGCTAAAAACACCATGTGGAACGCCCATGCCACAGAGCTAAAGTCGACATACCTAGCGTAGTCACTGTCAACTTTATCCCAGTGATATTGCACTTGTTAAACCAACGGGTTTTCTCTGAGAAGTGGTTGGTTTTCACCTTTTCAGAGTCATACCTTATCACACTGTAATACAATAGGTTTGGTATCACAAACCATGAGATTACATTTTACACATTCAGTTGCCCTTAAATTTGATAACCAACAGATTTTCTGTAAAGAGCGACAAGTTTTCACTATCCTGTTGTGGGATTGTATTTTGTCTTGTTATATTGCCAAATTTGGTCAAAAATCTAATTTTTCCTTTGTCATCCAACACATTAGCTTGCATCAAAACTTTTTTTTTTTTGGTCATCCTAGGTCCAAAAATCATATCATTCCATTCCCATTTTCATATATTAATTTTTTGCCATTACTATAGTCAAATTTTCCCACAATCATTTTCATTATCCGATCAATCATTTTCCACATCACATTTCCATTTTCCAAGTTTGCAACAACACCCCTACTCTCTTAGGTCAAGGATTAACCAAACACCGATCAAATAAATCAAATCAAATCAAATTCACATCAAATCACACCAATCCAATCAAACCAAACCAATTAATTAAATCCAATCATCAACTCATCCAAATAAAATAAAATAAAATAAAATCAAGTTTTCAAACATCAAATCTAAGATCAAATCAAAAACTAATTTGTTATCCATACTTGGTCACATATTATTGAGTTGTTAAAGTTCATACTTGTTAGAGACATTAGCACTCTCATAGACAATGTTGTGTCTAGAGTTGATCTATATTATATTGTGATCTCCTTATATCAAGCTAGAGGTTTTAGTTGTCCCGATTTCACCTTATTGCTTGAGTGCATCCTCTTAAGAAATCATCACTGTCGCATCATCTATTGCACTTGCAATATCACATTATTATATTAATTCATCAATCTAATCAAGTCTTATTTTATCAAATCAATTATTCATCAAATCAACCAATCCATTTTCATCAAATCAATCACATCATCCAATCAATCAAGCCCACCCAGTCAATTAATTAAATCAATTGATAAATCACTTATCCTTGACATTAGAATTACATTTAATCATCCTTCATTTGCACATTATTGTTCATATTCATTAGGACTACATCTTAACCAAGATGTGTAATGAAACAACAAATCCCATAATTTTTCACTTCATTTCCTGATCCATCACATAATCCTACTTCCAATCCTACAACTAATGCATCGGGAAATAAACCCATTAGCTTGCATTCCCCTCAACCAATTCATTCCCGAAGAAGTCATGGTAAATCATCTAGATGGAAATGAATCACAAGTAGATCTCATTGATCACTTCCTTAAGGATGAAAATAATGCCCAAATGGTGGAAGATGTCATTGAAAGTCACAAAGATACCATCTTCACATATATGATAGCCAAAGGCATGACTATTGCACCTCCCACCATACTTGTGACAGTGATCCCACAACAACCACCTCAACCAACGAAAGTGACACCAGTCTCACAAACAATACCACCTTATCAATTCCAAGATCTTCACAACACCCAAATAACTTCTTCATCCACATGAAACCTATCATAATCATCCATGCAATCCGAAGATATCCCAACACAAAAATCATTACAACTACTACCACCCCCTCTAGGTACTCTTAGATGACATTATCAACCATTCTACAAAAATTCAGGTCTAAATACTACTAACATTCTACTTCTTAAACCATCTACGCAACTTGCTACCTCAGTTCCCATGATTCTATTCGTGCATGCACCGTCCAATGTGGTACACACCATTCCATTTAAAAATCCTCATGTAGTCACAGAACCTCTTAATCTATCAATGACACAATCAAAAAAATTCACTATGGGTATGCATGTCTATTCGCCGTCCCCTCTGACTCAATCCATGACTGGGGGCATGAATTTTTTCATACCATCATCTGTTTCATTGCCCACATAATCCATGCTACAGTCAACAACAATGCCAAAATACATTCCTCAAGTAACTATGTTACCAACATCACCACGAAAACATACTAGTTACTTATAGGAACCTTCTTCTTCTCATGTGGTGAATCATGCATACCAACCACCAGGTAATGGTATTACTCATGCCCCATCATATGATTCACAAACAAACACATATCATCCTGCATACACATGGGTTAATTACCTTTCGAATGGTGCACATCAAACCATTCCACCTCAAAACCTAGCATATTAAAAGCAATATAATGCTCAATCTCACAATTCTTCTATCATTCACCAACAATAACCCATGATTCAATAAGGTGCACTCGCCTATCAACAATGATCATTCATTTATCAAAACACGTCAAGGTACTTGCATCCCCAACAACAACCCAGTTCTATCCATCAAAACACTTATCAAACACATTATCAATTAGTCACACCATCACCAATTCCACACATGGTGGGGATGCAAAGACCTCAATTTCCCTTTAATATTGAATGGGAAGAGATGGAAGTCACTCATAAGGACCTCCAAATAAACCACAGAGAAAGTATTCAAATTTGAGGACCTTTGTACATATCCCTTCGATAGATCCATCGTGACATTTCCCTTTCCCAAGCACTTTGAAATTCCCAAATTTAACAAATACAATAGAAATATGGATCCTCACAACCACATAAAATAATTTCATATGACTTGCGAAGAAGTGTCATATTGTGACAATTAATTAATAGCACAAAGTTGTGTCACGTTTCAGGACCACTTATCAGCACAACTAAATTTGAGTATTTCTAAATAAAAATTATTTTCATCAAACATATGGTCTTGCTAGATGCATTCTAGATAAGCTAGATAAGTGGTTAAACTTTTCCAATTGGAAATGTCTATTAAATGCATGTTTTATACCAATTACCAAAGAAATAAAATTATTTCAGAAAATCAATGTTTCAATAACCCCTACACTTTTTAATGACATTTTAAAAAAATATAAAAAAAACCCTTTTGTAGAGCTTAGAGTCAAGATTATTGTCATATAAATTTTATAGTATTTTGATTATATCTAATATATTATAATTTCAAAATACAAGTAGGTATTTTAACATTCGAGAAGTTGTTGCTTCAAATAAATAAATAAATAGTAAATCATATCAAAAAAATTAAAATTTATATTTAACACTAGAGGAGAGAGTCCTCTTCAAGAATACATAATTTGTTTTTATGAATGGTGTAGATTTGATAGGGGAAATTTGGTGGGAGATGAAAACTGTCGATTTCATATAAACTTTGAGCAGTTATAACAGAGAAAATATACATTGAAAAACAATCTTTCTTCTTTTCTGTACTAGCTATACATTTTATCTATAACATATTTTGAAATAAGACGAAAAAATAGATTATTTGCATATACTTGTTTGGTGGGAACTAGACCCCAGATTTTCAGTGCTTTTCAACAATTAAAAAATGGACTTCAAAAATTAAAAACTATGTCAATTCTTGTTAAAAAATAAATTAAAAAATTATAGGCATAAAATTTATCTATTTTTACACATTTCACTAGTTTACATCATCCTCAAATTCTAAATATAAATGCCACTTTTTATGTCGTTAAAGTTGAATAGTTTGTATGTTGTGGTCCTTTTCCTTTATAAAAGTGTGACACAAGTTTGTACTTTTACCCAATTATCTCTTATGATTTTTTCCTAAAAATATTATTGGTTGTTCCTTGGAGAGGTTTCTTCAATATACCATTTGGCTCATCGCTACTTTTGTTGAGTTATCTGTGAAATTTGTTGGTCATTATCATCACAACATCAAATGTGACATATCCATGCTAGATATTTGTCAAGCTAAAAAAAGGGGGAGAAAGTCTTCTTGATTATATGAAATGATGGAGGGTCCTTTCTGGCTGCCTCGTATGTAAAATCCTTGACTCTTAGGTCATTCCCATATTCATCAGTAATCTCCAATCAAAAATTTCCTATCGTGTACGACTCAATTGTGCAAGTACCTTCCAAGATACACAAGCTCGAGGACCATCTGTCGAGAAAGATTTAAATGAAAATAAAATTATTAAATCATCCAAGGATTTTTCTAACCATCCTAATAATGACAAATAATGTTATTGTAACTGCAGCAAGAATGTTGTGGGAGACGGTGTCATAGATTCTAAAATTGTCCAAATGATAGTGGTTGCCAAGCCACCCTTGTGAAAACATATGGTAATCATCCTGCATGGACATATGTTAATCGATCACCTCAACAAAAAGTCAATCAAAAACAATAGGCATACCATAATACTCAAGTGAAAATCCACAATGCACAAGATAATCAAACAAATTCCATCACAATATCGTCCACACTGACTCAACAAACAAGTCAACAAATCCATGAAGACAATTCACTCCCTTAGGAAAACCCTTAGACATGATCTTCAAGTGAATACAATCACACAAAATGATTGTATATCCACAAACCCAACCTTTTGATTATTCCAAACCAAAAATTGATTGGTACAAAGATAACGAGTATTGTGATTATAATCGCATCAAAGGTCATACCACGAATAAGTGCATGAAACTCAAACACCTGATACAATACCTCATTGTAAGATCAATGTTAATGCCACTTCTAGGAAATCACCAAATGCTCATCTTGGTTTATACAAAGATACTTTCTCTAAACATCAAGAGGAAGCTAGTACATCGATTGTGGGAGGATATCATACCACCAATCACATCAATTATAATTATGTCTCATTTGACTATGGTAACATCATTGGGTGTATATCTCAAATCCATCAACATGATCTAAGTAAAAGGGGTAGACACATAATGTGAAGCCACTACTAGATGAGCTAGTATGACGATTCTTGATCCTTCAACTCCTACCCCTCCACAAGACTCCCATGCAGATATCTATTTTCAATATTTTGAAGGCCTTACTTTTCCATAAACATATTCTAACATTAACATTATAAGAGGTATGATTCCTAGGCAATATTGACCCTACCTAATTTCAAGCTATGGTAGCACATCGCTCATCCACATATCACCTCAATTTCACCCAATCTGACTTGATGGTTCATGATCCTAATAACGTATGTCCCCTAAACATTAAGGTTATTATAAATAAATGCAAGGTCAAAGGAGTCCTGATTGATAATGGTTCTACACTAAATATTTGTAAATTGAAATTTGTGACTCAAGCGGGGTACATTATCACAGATATGAAAAGTATGACTATCACCATAAATGCATATGATAATGTTGAAAGGAGTTTAATAGGCATGATAAATCTCCCTATCTAATTGGGTCCAACAATGAAAAATACACTATTGCATGTTTTTGATCTAGACCTTCCATTCAATATCCCCATTGGCCACCAATGGATCCATGATATCTAGGTAGTACCATCTACATTCTATCAATGCCTCAAGTTTCCATACCAAGGCTGCGAGATCACCACTCGTGGCGATGCACAATCTTTTGAGTACTCTTGCACTCTTGAAGCATCATCCTCATATTCACACCTCTCTTGAGGTAGATCTTGGAACACCTCAAACCAATCCATCATCCTTGTATGCTGACCCTAATACCGTTCTTACCATTTAAAAAGAGAAAACATCCATCTCATCATATTTTTCCCAACTAAAGATTAACGATACTAGTTGTAGATAATATACCCTGAAAGGAACTTTCACTATATGAATATTACCTCTTGATCCTCATTCATATGGTAAACCTAATAAAGAATAAAAGAAGAAAGAGCTCATGGTTAGAGAGTTTGGTCCCGCAATATTCCAATCTCACAGAGAACTTAACCATGAAGTGATAGAGGGAGAAATAAACCAATGGATTTATAGAGATCTCGCTAATGAAAATGAGTCTCATCTTTGCTATTTCAAAGGTAAATATCTGGCCTCACATGAATTAACTACAAAAGAGTGGGATTATCAAGGCAGTTAACAAGGACAAGAACAACAAGGTATGAGAAGACCACTTGACCCCCCTTGAAACATTAATAATCAAGAGCTTGGTTTTGGAAGTTCCTTGAAGGATGCTTCAACTTCGGCTAGTGCCTCTCAAAATGAAAACAGTGACCACATATAAATCAAAGACATAATTGAAGAGTTTGTTAATAAATCTTATGACAATATAGAAACATCCTCCTTATTTAGTACTTCTATTCTATTCGATACCTCCATACTCCTCATCGACTTACCACTTTGCCATCCCGATCTCATTGATTGGGGACAAATTTTTCCACATCTAAACACATTTCAAATTAGCGATGTGGTGCTCTTAGAATTCATGGGTGTCATTGATTGTCCAACCTATTATGGTTCAACTCCACACATGGTGTACATGCTTGATTCTTAAGCATACTTTTGGGAAGAAGATATCCTTAGCCACAAAATTGAAAAAGAAATAAAAAATCAAGAGTCTATTGGTGAAAACCTTTCTAAGGCACCCTTAGACCACAAAATAGTAAAAAGGAAAGGCTTATCTTCTGGTGAAAGAATCACTAAGGCGCTAGAAGATGAGGGTTTTCCTCTTCCTCTCATGGATAAACATTACATAGAAAGGTCATCCATTTTGATAAATGAAATAAGAGAATTCAATCTAGGAACTACTAAAAACCTGCACATCACTTATGTGGTGGCTTGTTATCCAAATATGAGTTACACATGTTCACCTAAATATCTTAAGTGGGACATCAACTTTACATGGATATATGTCAACATGTCCGACGTTGATATAAATCTTGTGGTACATTATTTTGCAGTTAAGATGGTGCTAAGCCAGTTAAAAAATATCTCAAAAATATGCATCCTCGTGTGGCCCTCCTAGTTAAGGTCTAAATAGAAAATATATTGGAGGCCATGTTCATTCGTCTCATTGATTATTCTGAGTGGATATCCAACATGGTACTAGTTTTAGAGCTCATTCATGATATCAGAATTTGTAAGGATTTTAGAGATCTCAATGAAGCATGTCTAAAAGTTGACTTTCCACTCCCAAATATTTTCATGCTTGTAGATTTAATACCTGGTCACAAAATTCTTTCCTTCATTGACACCTTTTCAGGGTATAATCAAATCAATATTTTTGAAGTAGACCAACATAAGACAATGTTTACCACCCCATGGGGCATTTTTTCTATCAAGTATTGTCATTTGGTCTCAAGAACGTAGGTGCCACATATTGACGTGCCAAGACACTGATATTTCATGATATGATCTCGTCAAGATAATGGAGGACTATGTAGATGATCTCCTAAGAAAATCCAAGACAAGAGTAAAATATCCTCCCATGTTAGAACACATCTTTGGGCATCTTGCATAGTAAATTCTATGACTGAATCCAAAGAAATATGATTTTGGAGTTACATCTGGTAAACTCATTGGTTTTATCATTTCTAGATGTGGAATTGAAGTGGATCCTAAAAAGCTCAAAGCTATCCTAGAGATGCCTTCTTCCAAAAAAATGAAAATTTTGTGTACTCTCTAAGGTAAACTTCAATCCATCAGGGGATTCATTGCCCATCTTGTAGACAAGTGTCAACCTTTCACATAACTCTTGAGAAAATATACAACTTTCAAATGGAATGTTCCTTGCCAACAAGGTTTTGATAATATAAAAGAATATTTGGCACATCCACTTGTCTTGGTACCACTAGTGCCAGGATGACCACTTCTTTTATACATCTAGGTAACATCAGTAGCATTGGGAGAACTCTTGGCCTAACATGATGATCAAGGTAAAGAATGGGAAATATACTACATCATTTGTACATTGGTTGGGTATGAATTCAATTATATGCCCATAGAGAAGGTATCTCTAGTTGTGGTATTTCGCTCCAAGAAACTTAGACATTACATGATTAGTCACACAGTGCAACTCATTTGTAAGATTTATCCTTTGAATTATTTTCTCTTGAAGACCGCCCTCAGAGGCCGCATGGAAAAATGTGTTATGCTTCTAAGTGATTTCGACATCCAACACATATATAGGAAATCAGTTAAAGGAAAAGTGATAGTAGGTCACCTTGTAGACCCCCTCTTGTAGATTCTTATCCATTAGTTATAAAGTTTCTTGATGAGTATGTTTGTATGATCCAAGCGTAACCCCTATGGAGATTATATTTTGACAATTCTCATACTCATAAAGGATCAAGGGAAAATATTCTCTGTATCACTCCCCAAGGAGACTTCATTCCTAAGTCTTTCAAGATAACTTTTGTGTATACCAATAAAATATTTGAGTATGAAGGTCTCATCAAAGGTTTAAAAATCACCACTTAGTGGAATATTAAAGAGCTATAGGTCTATGGAAATTCTTAGCTTATCATTAGATATGTTAATAATGGATAGCACACCAAGGATGAAATTTTTTTCATGCAATGAAAATGATAGCGTCTCTCTTGGACATAAGGGTTGACAACCCACATTATGAATTTATAGTCAAGCAACTTAATCAACTTAGGTTTGAAATGTCACATACTTAAATAGTGTGTAACATCATTGGTCCTCTATCACCTTGGTACCAATACACTTATGCATTCCTTAAAAATGACACCCTTCCACCTAATCTTTCTTATAATGACCACCAAAACCTCATACATTATTCTTTCTGATATACCATCATAGGAGATAACTCTATATCATCACGGCTATCATGATGTCCTTGCTAGGTGCCTAGATTCCATTGAGGCTACTCTTTCAATGAAAGAGGCACATGCAAGAGTCTACAATACTCATACAAGTGGATATTTCCCATCCAAGAAAATATTGAGAGAGGGGTATTATTGGCCTACTATGGAGCATAATTGTCATGAGTTTTTTAAGAAATGTGTGTCATGTCAGTACCACATAGACATGATTCATGCACTGACAAGATCTTCATCGTATTGCTACACCATGGCATTTTTCTACATGTGGCTTTGAACTCATTGGAAATATCAACCCTTCCTATTCTAATGGCCATAAGTATATCATTGTTTCCATGAAGTACTTCACCACATGGGTTGAAGCCATTCCACTCACTCTTACTACTAGAGCCCAGGTATCCAATTTTATCATGTACCACATCATTTTACACTACAAAGTCCCTTCCACCATCCTCATTGAAAATGGTACTCCCTTCAAAAACCATCATGTATAGGACCTGACTGATACATTCCATATCTGTCACCATTGTTCCTCTCCATATTACCCACAAGGAACGACCAAGCCAAGGAAACCGATAAAACCACTATGTGTATCTTCAAAAAGGTTGTCAATGAAACTAGTCATATCTGACATCTCCATCTTCAACCTTCCCTATGGGCTTACCGTAATAGTGTCTACACCTCAGTCGATGCTACTCTATACTCTCTTTTTTAATGGTGCCAAAGTTTTCCTACCAATCGAGGTTGAACTACCATCTCTATGAATTGTTAGTAATAACTGAGAGGGGGGGGGGGTGAATCGATGGT
>MU226799.1:2297850-2319131 GCA_018584345.1 Thuja plicata | reverse complement strand
TAATCAACCCTTAAAACTTAGTACCACAATATTATACCTCTAGTTATCTTCAGTCCTATAAGATGAATGCCTCCAAATACTTATATCAAATTACTACTGCTCAGAATTCTTTGTAAAACCTTCTACTATATGTTTACCAAATAGCAATCTGTTAATTACCAAAAGATAGTAAATTATCTAGAGTATACCGATCAATCTACTTTAGTTAATTGTAATGCAAAACACTAAAGTAATGACTCATAAACACATTGAAACATGGATGTTTAACGTGGAAACCCTGTTAAGGGAAAAACCACTTGGGACCGGTAACCCAAATTTTTCACTCTTCTAAAGTGAGCTCGGTGAAGAGCCAACCCTATTAAAGGTTACAAACACACTGTTAGGTGTGACCTTGTTAGAGGATTTAAAAGTTTAGTCTGTCACTTGATATCGAGAATCTCTATGCTACCATCTTTGATCAAACACTCACTTGGCCTATCAATTGGTATCTAGAATCTCATGCTCTCTTCATGATCAAAATTTTTTATACTCCTTGGGATGTATCTCAATATAGAAAGGATCTTTAAATCCTGCCCGGTTAAGAGACTTTCTAAATCAATGGTTAAACTGAAACAACATGATCTGTTCACATATACAACTTATACTTGTAGATTTTCAGATCTATTGTAATCTCATAAAACTATTATGATCAATATAACTCTATTTATACCTTTGCTCCACTTTGATTCTTCTCGGTGATGTTGTGCTTTGTTGCTCGGTGTCCGCAGAAAAATTTAGCTCTTTCCTCAGCTTGTTGAGAAACACTGTATGAAGTTTATCTTTAGCATCCTCTTTTTCATTCACCCACCTCACCAATTCTTAATGAATTGAGTTGGTTCTTGATCTTCTTGATCTTGGCGTGATCCACAATTCTTTCCAATTAGATTTAAAAAAAAAAATCTTGTTTTATCACGCTGAGATCTTCTTGCCAACTGGACAAAACAACTTTAAATCAATTACTTATCTCTGGCTTATCTTGTCGATGAAAACAATGATAACTACCAGTTAAATCCATATTTAGCTCTGCTAGCTAGATATTTTTTTGTTTCTGAACTCAAGTTAATTTTGGTGTTTAACTCTTTGATAACGTCAGTCAACACTCCAGTTCTCCTTGAGCTTCTCCGTCGATTTACACTATGTTTCTAGTCATTGGGTATGCTTGTGATTCTACTCATCGGTAATGCTTGTCGATGTTATTTCTCAGGCATCACTATGACTTGACTGTCAGTGATCTCTATCCATCGGGTTTCACTTACCATCGGTATTTGTAGTCACATTGTGAATACTTGTCTTTTATGCATTAAAAAAAGCATAATATTTTCCTCTTTTATTATCTGAAGTATTTGACACTTTGATTATAACCGATTAGATTATATCAAGTTGACATCAATGACAATACAATCCATTAACTGATTTAATGTCTTGCATTATCCTTCTATATTTCGGTGATCAACTTAACATCTTCAAACATTCAATCAGTTATATGTCATCAATATCTCCCTTTGGCATTGATGGAAACATACTATACTATCACTAATACAATATGAAATATACAGTTTCATCAAGCTTTTCTAATGTAACTATTACAAATGTCTAGCTCTCGGTAAGCTAAAAAATAGCTTGGATTTGTTTCATGCAGAGTGGTTGTCTTCAATATTCAATCCCTTCTCTAGATAGATGTATCATATGATATATTTTTTCTGATATGTGCTCTGCCTTGATTGTTCCTCTTCTTGATAATCTCATTTTCCTTTGACAAAAATCTTTCTCTTTGTCTGAACTCTCTCCCTTTGTTACTTCTCTCTCTTAGATGGATATTTCATGTATAATCTATTTCTCTTCCTTAGAATATTTATTAACTCTTCCTTTCTCATTCTCAGGAATTTATCTTCATGGATAATGATATAATCTCTCCCTTTATCATATCTCTCCCTTTATCATATCTCTCCTTTTGATAATGAGATATTTCTCTCCCTTTGTATGATAATGAGAACATCTCTCCCTTTGACAACAATGCCAAACAAACATAACTCTCCTTGTTTTATCATCTATATCATGTTCCATCCCTTTGCATAATATATTCCTTGAATTTCCCTATCCATCAGCAATGCAATGTCTCTGGTGCAGATTTGTACCTTGCAATGTACAGATGTATCTGTTGCTGTTCATCTTAGTGTTTGCAACAACATGATTGATCTTCATGTTTGGTATAGGCTGATGCAACCTCCTTGTCAGATTACTGACTAATAGACAAGGGTTGGACCCCTAGTCTCTGTCTCAGGTACTCAAAAGTATCAATCGGTAATGGCTTGGTGAATATGTTAGCTAACTATTCCTTTGATTGAACATATTCTAGTGTCACTTCCTTTGCTTGCACTTGTTCTCTTAGATAGTGATACTTGATACCAATTATTAGTAATAACTGAGAGGGGGGGATGAATCAATGGCCTCAAAATATTCCAATAATCAACCCTTAAAAATTAGTACCACAATATTATACCTCTAGTTATCTTTAGTCCTATAAGATGAATGCCTCCAATTAATTATATCAAATTACTACTGCTCAAAATGCTTTGTAAAACCTTCTACTGTATGTTTACCGAATAGTAGTCTGTTAATTTACCAAAAGATAGTAAATTATCTAGAGTATATCGATCAATCTAGTTAAGTTAAGTGTAATGCAAAACACTAAAGTAATGACTCATAAACACATTGACACATGGATTTTTAATGTGGAAACCCTTTTAAGGGAAAAACCACTTGGGACCGATAACCCAAAATTTTCACTCTTCTAAAGTGAGCTCGGTGAAGATCCAACCCTGTTAAAGGTTACAAACACACTGTTAGGTGTGACCTTGTTAGAGGATTTAAAAGTTTAGTCTGTCACTTGATATCGAGCATCTCTATGCTACCATCTTTGATCAAACACTCATTTGGCCTGTTAATTGGTATTTGGCATCTCATGCTATCTTCATGATAAAAAAAATTTATACTCCTTGGGATGTATCTCAATATAGAAAGGATCTTTAAATCCTACTCGGTTAAGAGACTTTTTGAATCAATGGTTAAACTGAAACAGTATGATCTGTTCACATATACAACTTATACTTGTAGATTTTCAGATCTATTGTAATCTCATAAAACTATTATGATCAATATAACTTTGTTTATACCTTTGCTCCACTTTTATTCTTCTTGGTGATGTTGTGCTCTGTTGCTTGGAGTCCGCAGAAAAATTTAACTCTTTCCTCAGCTTGTTGATCAACACTGTATGAAGTTTCTCTTCATCATTTTCTCTTCAACTTCCTCTTTTCCATTCACCCACCTCACCAATTTGTAATGAATTGATTTGTCTCTTTATAGACATGATATCATCATTGTTAGGTTCTTGATCTTGGCGTGATCCACAACTCTCACCAATTAGATTTAAAGCAAAAATTCCTATTTTATCTCGCTGAGATCTTCTTGCCAACTGGACAAAACAAATTTAAACCAATTACTTATATCTAGCTTATCTTGTTGATGAAAACAATGATAACTACTATTTAACTCTATATTTAGCTCTGATAGCTAGATATTTTGTCATTTCTAAACTCAAATTAATTTCAGTGTTTAACTCTTTGATAGCATCGGTCAATACTCCAGTTCTCCTCAGGCTTCTCCGTCAGTTTACACTATGTTTCTGGCCATCGGGTATGCTTTTGATTCTTCTCATTGGTAATGCTCATCAATGTTCTTTCTTGGGCATCACTGTGACTTGACTGTCGATGATCTCTATCCATCGGGTTTCATTGACTGTCGGTGTTTGTAGTCACATTGTGAATACTTGTCTTTTATGCATTACATAAAGCATAATATTTTTCTCTTTGATTCTCGTAAGTCTTTGACACTTTGATTATAACCGATTAGATTATATCAAGTTGACATCAATGACAATACAATCCATTAACTGATTTAATGTCTTGCATTATCCTTCTATATTTCGGTGATTAACTTAACATCTTCAAAGATTTAATCAGTTATATGTCATCATGAATATCTTTGACAGACTTCATATTTGATGAAGATTATCATGTAGCAAGGCTTACTTAGTTGTGTCTAATTGAAAAATAGTGTTAGAGAGCCTATATCATCTCCATATTTATCAAATTAGGCTTAAGAGGTCTTATCAAAAGAAGATTCACCCTTGTGAGCTTGAGGTGGCTGATTTAGTCCTCAAAGAAAATTGGGAAAACCAACAAGATTGGGACAAGAAAGGAAAATTTGAACCTAACTGGATTGGTCCATATGCATCTCAAAAGGTTCTATGCATAATGCATGTGAGTGTATCCCCACTTCTCAAAATTGAAAAAGCAAAAAGAAAAATAAAAATACAATAAAAAGGGAAAAAGGAAAAAAGGTTAAAAAAAGTAAAGAGAAATAAATCATCCTCTAGTGAAAACTAGTTTTAGTGGTGTCTTAGATAGGTGTGTGCGGTGAAAACCTAGCAATAGGAATCACACATAGTGGGACAATTCCATTATCCCTCAGGTTCTTATTCTATCATCTCAAATGGTATCAACATTTATCTAGTTGCTTTGTCCCTCGTTCACCTTTTTTCCTCTATTAAAGATCTCCTCCTTTCCACATTTTGTTCATTATTCCTACCATGGTTAGGATTGCAATAAGATATCTGTGTGGTTGTCATTTGTACATAGTTTGTCCTTATGTCATTGCCCCGTTGTATTTAGGTTTTTTTGTGTCTTGTATATATTCTCAATTTTATTAGAATTTGTCATGTGAGATGTATATAGGTGTCAATTTTGTGTCGTCATAATCATGTTCCTTCATCTGGTACTTCAATGATCATCCTTGAGCATCTTTATCATAATTTTTCATAGGTGTCTTTTGTCCTCATCTAGTCACTTCTCATCCCACCATCAGTTTACACAAGATGCATCCATCCTCAATTCAGACACGTCAAATCCAATTTCATCTGTTGGTCATCCATTTTTCACAAAGATGTTTGTTACATTCCTGTTGAATTTGGCTCTTTTGTATTTTTGCTTATCTTTCTTGGAGCTCTCTTGTTTAGTCTCCCCGGGGTTGCCACAATCCTTTATATTATGGTGCACTGTGAATGAAAAAACCTGGGACATGTTTTTTGCTTTCCTTGCTTTTGTGTGTGGTCTAGATTTTTCTCTTGCACCTCCACATATGATCCTTGGGGTCACATGGTGTACTAAGGCATATCAATTTCTTGTGGTTATTCTAGAATTGTATCCACCAAAGTCTTTGGTGACTCTTATGTGATGTCAGCCTAACCTTTTCTATTTTTTGTGTCAATCCTATTCACTATCTATGACACTAATCTTTCTAACTAAAAATAAGTTCTCATTACAAAGAAACCCACTTTGAAGGGTTCTCAAGCTCCATGATCAATCATTATTGGGAATCTGCACATATACCCAAGCCTTTCACCCCCATCCTAGAACGTGTCTTGGGCGGTAAACTCTCAGAGCGTTTGAATTCTTATCTAGTCCATCTGCATAGTTATTTAGTTTGTATACATGTTATATCATGACATCATCAATAGTGCATGCATAAACACATCCATACATGTAGATCTATTTTCATTACATATAATTTCATACATGCATAAGAATAATACTAAATGGCATTATATGTTTGCATACATATACCATCCTACATCTCAAGTGCAATGTCTAATAAATCATCATACATAA
The DNA here is from genome assembly GCA_018584345.1 of Thuja plicata. Classification (NCBI taxonomy): domain Eukaryota; kingdom Viridiplantae; phylum Streptophyta; class Pinopsida; order Cupressales; family Cupressaceae; genus Thuja; species Thuja plicata. The sequence continues at coordinate 2,313,366 of MU226799.1, read as the reverse complement.
TCATATCATAATAATCATATGCATCACATCTAAATCATATCACATCACATCCTACATCATAAATCCATTTGTACATCTCATATAAGCATCATAATGTCATACTGTATATCACATACCATCACATCCTACATCACAAATATGTCAGTATCATATCATATACATGTATCCATACATCATTTCATAATGTATCACAAAACAAAAAAGTACTCATACACATGATGCTCCACCCCAAGAATCTCTATCATATATATATTTTGAATGTATCTAAAATGTCATTACACATTGGTGTGACAAAGGATGATATGAATTAAAGAATGGGGTACATCAAAATGATACAAGTAAACCAATGGAGTACATCAATCATTGAATATAGTACATGTCTATAATACAACATAACACATCATATTTCTATCATGTAGGCTCTCATCTATGCTCTATGGGTTTCTCACTCGGGCACTAATCTAGGTGCCACTATAGCTCCTCAGGATAGTTTGTTGTTCTTGTGGGCTGAACCCTTGTCCCCATGGTATCTATCTTCCCTGATCCTGTGTGCTCCCCTGTACCTATCCCTACACCTACCCCTACATTTGTCCCTCCATGAATCCGCCCATATATCTGAGATCCTGGATCTACTCCCGCCACTTATCCTGAGCTCCTACTGGTGCTAATCCTCTGACCTAAAACTATGCTACATGAGGATCCCCCTGTGCTATGTTGATGCAGAAGCATCTTGGGTTCTTGGAAATCCTGATCAACCAAAAATATGTTTGGTTTTATTCTTTAGTTTGTTTGGAGGCTTCTCTGTGAAGTGTTCGGTAACTGTTGTTTCTCGGTTACTTCAACTGTCTTTCTTTACCGATGGGTCTCGGTGAATGTTGGCTTCTCGGTGGGTTCTTTCACCAAGTTGTTTCTGATGGTCGGTTACCTTCTTACCGAGTTGTTCCTATTGCTCGGTCGACATCCTACCGAGTTGTTTATCCTGATCTGGCTGACTTCTGCATTTAATTTTCATGGTGTAATTAATTTGAGGTCTCTCATTGGGATATGTGTAGACCTAAATCTAGGTCATTTTTGTTTCCTATGTTGGATCTATGTGCTGACCTCTCTGGTGGAATCTTTTATATATTTGGTTTATGTTCTTAGATTAAGGTGGTAGTTTTGAGAAGTTTTGGGGTATCGATACGAGATAGAAGATTAAGTGTTAAGATATTTGGATGGCAGGTTTGGGACCTCGCATGTAATAAGATCATTCTACATTTGAATGTATATGGCCAAAACTGGGAAGGCCTTATAGCCTAACATATATGAGTTTGATGAATTAATGCAAAGTATCTAATGTTTCTTCTCTCCCTTCTTGTGTTTTTTCTTCCGTGTTGTTCTGTAAGGTGGTTTGGATAGCTGGGAGTGCCTTGGGCCCCTATTCTCCTTGCCTCCTTGCATCAGGTGGTATCAGAGTGAAGGTTAGATCTAGGTTCCTTCTTGAAAGCCCTAACCCTAGTTGGTTGATATTGTTTTAGGGTGGAAGATTGTTATTTGACCTACAATTGCTGAGGGTTTCAAGATGGTTCGTGGAAGAGGAAATGCAGTCCACACCTCAGTTTAATCCTCCTGAGTATAGTGGAAAATTTGATTCTGATGAATTGATAAACTAGATAAATGAGACGGAAAAATAATTTGAGTATGAGAATATACTAGAGGAAAAGAAAGTAAAGATTGCAAGCACAAAGTTGAAAGGTCATGCATCCTTATGGTGGGAGCATTTGCAATTGGATTGGAAGAAGGGTAAAGACAAGATCAAGGTATGGGATAAGATGATAAATAAATAGAAAGGAAAGTTTCTACCTTGTGATTACCAGATTAACCTGATTAGGAGAATGAAAAGTTTGAAGAAGAAAGATAGTTTGGTAAAAGACTATACTGAAGAATTCTACAGATTAGACATCAGATCTAGACATGTTGAAGATGAAATGGAAAGAATAGAAAGATATATAAATGGATTAAGAATTTCTATACAAGATGAGATAGGCTTGATAAAGATGGAGAGAATTGAAGAGACATATCAATTTTCCCTAAAAGATGAGGAGAAATTGAAAAAAAGATATGAACAAAGGAAAAGAGGCAGAGGTGGTAGATTCCCTAGAGAAAGAGGTAGATATCATGGTGAAAACAATATATTTGAACCAGATAACATGAATTCAGAAACATATCAAGATAAAGGAAAGACATAATGGAAAGTTGGAAGTTCTTTCCAAGGAAGAGGTAATTACTCTTGAGGTGGTTGTAGCAGAAGTGAGTTCCAAGGAACTTGTTATAATTGTGGTGAAGAAGGACATAGATCTTTTGAGTGTACACATGCAAGCAAGAAAGTTGGTAGTAGCATAAATGATTTGGTGCAAGAAGAGTCACTGAATGAACCTAAGAAGGAAGGAAATATAATGATTAGAAGGATACTATGGAGTGAGAAAGATAAGCAAGATCATGTCAGAAAGAGTTTTTTTAAGACTAGCTGTAGAGTTGCAGACAAAGTTTGGAAGGTAATTGTTGATAGTGGAAGCTTGAAGAATCTGGCATCAGAGGAAATGGTCACAAAGTTGTAGTTGGAAATAATGAAACATCTGAATTCCTATCAGATTTCATGGATCAACGATGAGCATACATTAATGGCGAGTGAACAATATTTTGCGAATCTAAAAATTGGCAAGTATTATGATAAGGTGTTGTGTGATATTATGTCAATGGATTGTTGTCATATTTTGTTGGGTAGAACTTGGAAATATGATAGACATGCTATACATGATGTAAGAGTGAATAGATATACTATTTGGGTTGATGGTAAGAAACAAATATTGTTACCTTTGGTTGAAGAATATGTTGATAAGAGATGTACATCTGTGAAAGTTTGTTTGATGGAAAGTAGACAGTTTGTTAAGGATTTGAAAAGAGATGATATTTTTTATGCTTTGATTCCTAAAAATTGAGTAAGAATATAAAAGATGAAGTTCCTTCAGAAGTTGATAATTTTCTTACCGAGTATAAGGAACTCACTTCAAATAATGTACCTGATGGTTTTCCACCAATGAGAGATATTAATCATTGTATGGATCTGATTCCTGGAGCTAGTTTACTGCACAAGGAACCACATCGGTTGACAGTGACTGAGAATGAAGAGCTTAACTGACAAGCTCATGAGTCATTGAACAAGGGTTTGATTAGAGAAATTTTAAGTCCGTGTGTAGTACCAGTTGTATTGGCACCTAAGAGGAATGGTGAATGTGAAATGATTCAAGAAAAATCGATAAGATCAAAGTTAAGAATAGGTTTCCTATACTGAGGATGGATGATATAATGGATTGTTTGAGTGGAGCAAGATATTTTACCAAAACTGATTTGAAGAGTGGGTATCATCAAATCAAAATCTGAGAAGGTGATGAATGGAAGACTTCTTTCAAGACAAAGGAAGATTTGTATGAGTGGTTGGTTATGCCTTTTGGTTTAACTAATACACCAAGTACACTTATGAGATTAATGAATGAAGTTTTAAAGAAATTATTGAATAACTGTGTGATTGTATACTTGGATGATATTTTGATATTCAGTAAGACTAGAGAAGAACATTTGATGCATATAAGAAAAGTATTGTAGAGATTGAAAGAAGAAAAGTTGTTGATAAATATGGAAAAGTGTTCCTTCGTGAAAGAAGAACTTGTGTATTTAGCTTTTGTGATTTCAGTTGATGGTTTGAAGATGGATCTTGAAAAGGTTGAAGTTATAATTAGTTGGCCTACACCTGAGAATGTCAGTGAGGTACGATCATTTCATGGATTGGAAAAATTTTACAGAATGTTTATATTTCAGTTATATTTGTAATGCTATGATTGAGACAATGAGAGGAGACAAAAGAGAATTCAAATGGACACATGGAGCTGATAAGAGTTTTGAGATTTTGAAGCATAAGGTTTTTGAATTGCCTGTGTTAGCTTTACCTAATTTCAATAAGGTTTTTTAATTTGAATTTGCGATGCAAGTGGAAGTGCAATAGGAGCTGTGTTGACTCAAGAAGGTAAAATTGTTGCTTTCTTCAGTGAAAAGTTGAATGATGATAAAATGAAATATTCTATCTATGATCAAGGATTCTATGTTATTGTTCAAGCTATGAAGAAATAGAGATATTATTTGATGCCGAGTGAATTTGTATTGTATACTGATCATAAGGCTTTACAATATTTGGGTAGTCAGAATAAGTTGAATCAGAGACATATGAAATGGGTAGAGTATTTGCAGAGTTTCACATTTATGATTCTATTTTATACTAATCATAAGGCTTTAGCATAAGAGTGGAGTTTCTAACCGATTTTTTGATGCATTAAGTAGAAGAAGATCTTTGTTGGCTGAAATGAGAATTTAAGTTCCTTGTTTTGATGACATGAAGCATTTGTATGAAAATGATCCTGATTTTTTTTGAGCAGTGGAGAATGTGCAGAGCCCCTATTCCAAATCAATCAAGTAACTATGAAGATTATTTCATTTAGGAATATATGTTGTTCAACGGTATTCAGTTGTGCATACCGAGAGGTTCAATGCGAACTAATTTGATAAAGGACAAACATAGAAGTGGTTTGGCTGGACATTTTGGGATTGATAAAACATTGAGTTTGCTTAAGGAAAGGTATTTTTGGCCTCATCTATATAAGGATGTTCAAAAATTTGTGAAAAGTTGTGGAGTTTGTCAAGTTGCAAAAGGAATAAGTCAGAATACTGGTTTGTATACACTGATTACTGTTCCTGAGAAACCTTGGAGTGATATCAGCATGGATTTTTTTCTTGGCTTACTCAGGAGCACAAGAGGTAATTATTATATATTTTTTGTTGTGGATAGATTTTCAAAAATGACAGATTTTATACAATGTAAGAAAACTTTAGATGTAGTACATATAGCAGAAATTTTCTTTAAGGAGATTGTCAGATTGCATGGATTACCGAGTATTATCTCTGACCAAGACAGTAAGTTTGTTAGCTTTTTTTGGAAAACACTTTGGAAGAAGTTGGAGACCGAGTTGAAGTATAGTTCTACACTTCATCCACAGACTGATGGACAAATAGAGGTTGTAAACTGAATTTTGGGTAACTTGTTACGATGTTTAGTTGGGAACACACTGAGTAATTGGGATTTGATGTTGGCACAAGAATATTTTGCATACAATAGTTCAGTAAATAGAAGTACTAGAAAGACACCTTTTGAGATTGTTCATGGTACACAACCAAGAGGTATATCAGACTTGAGAGACATTGTTGGAGAAGAGAAAAGAAGTGCTGAAGCAGAAAAGTTTGCTAAGTTTATGAAGACATTGCATGAGGATGTAAAACAGAAGTTGGAGCAAAGTAATCATAAATAAAAGGATAGTGCAGATAGATCAAGGAGACATAAAAATTTTGAAGTCAGTGATGTAGTAATGGTTCATTTGAAGAAAGGCAGGTTTCCTATTTGAACATATGGAAAATTGAAGATGAAGAAATTTGGTCCTTGCAAAATATTGAGAAGATTTGACAGTGGAAATGCTTATGAAGTAGAATTATCTGATGACATGGATATATCGCCCATATTCAATATTTTATATTTGTATGAATGTCATGAACCTGATGAAGAAATGACAGTACCAAGTGATTATCCTAAGAAATAGATAGAGGAAGTTGAACAGATTTTGAAACAGAGAGTTGGAAGAAGTACAATAGGAAAGGAATACATGGAGTATTTGATAAAATGGAAGAATATATCAATTGAGGACTCATCTTGGATTTTTCAATCTAAGTTGGATTCATTTCAGGTTGCACCTGATACGTGATTTGGGGAATCATTTATTTTAACCCCAAGTGTCTGATGTAGGAGCATCTTGGGTTCTTGACAATCCTGATCAACCAAAAATATGTTTGTTTTGTTCTTTAGCTTGTTTGGAGGCTGTTGGGTGAAGTGTTTGGTAACTATTATTGCTCGATTACTTGTTCTATCTTTCTTTATCAATAGGTCTCAGTGAATTTTTTCTACTCAGTGGGTTCATTCACCGAGTTTTTTCTGATGCTTGGTTACCTTCTTACCGAGTTGTTCATGTTGCTCGTTCGGCTTCCTACCGAGTTGTTTATCCTGATCTGGCCAACTTCTGCATTTAATTTTTGCGGCATAATTAATGTGGGGTCTCTCATTGGGATATGTGTGGACCTAAATCTGGTTTGTTTTTGTTTCCTATGTTGGATATGTGTGTCGACCTCTCTGGTGGACTCTTGTATATATTTGGTTTATGTTCTTAGATTAAGGTGGTAGTTTTGAGCAGTTTTGGTGTATTAGTTCGAGATAGAAGATTAAGTATTAAGCTATTTGGATGGAAGGTCTAGGACCTTGCATGTAATAAGATCATTCTAGTTTGAATGTATATGGCTGAAATCAGGAAGGCCTTACATCCCGACATGTAAAGAGTTTCAAGAATTGATGCAAAGTATTTGTTGTTTCTTCTCTCCCTTCTTATGTTTTTACTTCTGTGTTGTTCTGCAAGGTGTTTTGGATAGCTAGGAGTGCCTTGGGCCCCTTTTGTCCTTGCCTCCTTGCATCATGTGTGAAAATCTACCTGTACCCTGGGATTCTTGACATGTGTTCCTCAAGGAGCCCCCTTCTCTTTGTTCGATCAAGACTGCTATATAAATTAAGTGATACGTAGTGGAGCCATGTATAAACCTCTATATCCCAAAGGAACTATTGCCTCATACCTACACATGTACCATCCTACATCATGAGAGAGATCTCTCATCTCCTATATCTACCTGTGCATGACCATGCTTAATGCCTCATCTCATTGCCTCTAATATTTGTGCATCCTCCCCTTTATGCACTGTTAGGATTTCTCTATAGCATCTCTGGCTGCAATAGCCTCATCCCTCTCTCACAAGGGAATCTATCTCATGTTGTATTGAATCATTTTTTTTCCTTAGAGAATCTCTATCTGTCATCAGTCTATCTCTCTCCCTCACCAATCAGTCCTGCTCCCTTGCTAGATCATCTCTCTGCCTGTGGAGTCCATCTCTTTCTAGTAGGAGCTCATCCCTCTCCTAGCATATGGCATCCTACTCTACCACTATCTCTTGGTATTGAATGTATGATCTACCCCAAGATCACTTAGTGAATCTATCTTTGTGATAGGATCCCCTATGGCTAAGGTGCTCTTTGTTAAAAAATTCAAATAATTGAGAGGGGGTGAATCAATTATTCCCAAACAACTTATAAAACTTTTCTTCTATTGGTCAACACTTAATCAACAATATTATCAACTTTAGATTTGTCGGTTAAGCACATCAAACATCCACATAAAATGTAAGCATTAAGAACACATAAACATTGACACATAGAACACCTGAATTTTACGTGGAAACCCAAGATGGGAAAAACCATGGAGAATCTAATTCTCATGAAATGTAAAAAACCTATTAAGGTGACATTGGTATGGTGATTTTTATAAATCCTCACTTCTAGATTCACAAAGAATCATTGCCGATACATAGGGGCTCACTAATGATACACAAAATGCTCACTGCCAATACACAAAATCTCACTGCCAGTACAATAAGGATCACAGCCAGAGAATATGAAAAAAGATAGAATCCACCACTGATATCAACACACTACTACAAAGGAACATATAGTATTTATCGATTCACATACCACCATGCATGAGACACTTATTGTATTAGGATGTGTATTGTATTATATTACACAAACAACTGAATTCCTCGCTCTTATATATGCAACATCATAAACATACACGAGGTCAGAAAAACAATTGAAATAGGTCACACCAAGACATTCCTACGATGGTAAGGAATCAAATGAGGACTACCTCAAACATTACAACATGCCTCACTCAAGCCAACTCTCTACACCATCTCCAAAGCATTCAGTTCTAATGGATATGATCAACATGTTACATTCAAATAGATGACACCAAAAAATATAAAGGATACACATCCAAATAGGATTGATCCAAACAACCATATTTTGCATACAACGAAGAACACTCACTGAAACCTGTTGATGACAACCTCAACCAAAGCATACATACTATCGGTGTACATTAGCTAATACACAACTGATACGCCAATCTAGTCAGATCCACATCAACCGATACACTAAAGGTTGGAATAAGGATATGTTGACATCAATGACAACATTAATAAAAATATTAATGAAAACTAAATGGATCACATCAACCTCACATTCTAACAATCTCCCCCTTTAGCATTGGCGACAACATTCATCAATAATAAAGCACATAACAAACTTCAACCTTCCTCCAACTTTCTTCCCCTTTCACAATAATGAAAAAGGGCACAAAAACCCTCCCTTGCTAACATACTCTACTTCCCCTACTATGAAGCCCTTAAGAACTGATCCAAAAAGATATAAATGCAAAAAATTTGGACCAATGCACACACAATGGTGCATCTAGTGATCATTAGGAATGGGAAAGACACCCAACTTCCCCCTGAGATACTCAAAACTATCCTTTCACAAAATTTTGTTAAATATGTCTACTATCTATTCCTTTCTGGGCACATACTCAAGCTTAAGTGTACCTTCTTCAACCTTCTCTTTGATAAAGTGATATATGATTTTAATATGTTTTACTCTATAATCCATTACTGGATTCTTTGACATACTTATAGCATTGATATTATCACACATGATAGGAATTGGTTCAAAAAAAATAACTCCTATATCCTTCAAGGTATTTTTCATTCATAATACATGAGTACAACATGAGGATGTTGCAATATATTATGATTCAATAGTAGATAGCAATACAAAATCTTGCTTCTTGCTCAACCAAGAAACTAACCGAGAGCCAAGAAAGAATGCTCCGCCACTAGTACTTCTTTTGTTTTCTACACAACCAGCCCAATTTGTATCTATATATGTTGTAACTGAAAAATATGATTCTCTTGGATATCATAATCTCATATCTTTTGTTTTGTTCAAGTATCTAAAAGTCCTCTTTACTGCCATAACATGTGACTCTTTGAGATCTTGCTAAAATATTGCTACCAAAAATATAGCGTACATGATATCTATCCTCGTAGCCATCAGGTATAACAATCCTCCAATCATTGATCTATATTTAGTTACATCTTTCAGTGAATCATCCTCCTTAGTTAACTTACAACCGGTAACAATGGGAGTACATACATGTTTTGAATCTTCTAAGCTAAATTTCTTCAATAAATCCTTTTCATACTTGGATTGAGAAATGAAAATACCTTTGTCATGATGACTTACTTGAAATCCAAGAAATAAATTCAATTCAATGATCATGGAAATTTCAAATTCCTACTCCATTTCTTCAACAAACTTCATATCACACCCTAGGTGCCTGTTTCAATCCATACAATGAATTTTTCAACCTGCAAAATGCATCTGGATTTGATTTTGATCTGAATCCTTCTACTTGCTCAATGTACACTTCTTCCATCAGTCCTCCATTTAGGATTACAAACTTGACATCCATATGATAAACGTTGAATATTTTGAATGCTAAAAATTCCAATAACATCCTAATAGCCTCCATCCGAACAACAAGGGCATAAGTCTCTTCAAATTCAATGCCTTCAATTTTTGAGTAACCTCCTTTTCATACCAATCTCTCCTTGTTCCTCACAACCTTTCCATTCACATCTATTTTGGTAAACCCATTTTGTGTCTATCACATTATTGCCTGTCATTCTAGGCACTAATTCCCAGGTCTGATTCTTCTCTATCAGACTGAGTTCTTCCTTTATTGCAATAATCCAACTCTAATCACTATAAGATTCCATTACAAAATTAGGTTCAATCTCCGACAGTAAACATAACAAAGCATGATCTTGAGATATTCTACTTTTGGTAACAACTCCTCTATTCTTATCTCTAGTGATCTGAATCTCTGAATGATTCAACCGTGCATACCTTGGTTTCTTAGTTGTAGATGTTGGTGTTGGTTGAGTATCATCTTCATCTTTCTTTTCTTGTTTTCTTTTGTCATATGTATTACATTCATACACAATGTGTTTCTTAGGGACCTTCAAGAATTTTTCATCAACCTTCACATTCAAGCTCTCCACAATTTTGTTCAGTCTCTTGTTGTAGCACCGATACGCTTTGCGTCTTGCATAATAGCCCCAAAATATTCCTTCATCCACTTTTCTATCAAATTTTCCAAGATTATTTTCATCTTTCTGAATGTAGCACTTATTTCCAAATATTTTGAAGTACTTAACAGTAGGTGCTCTCCCATGTCATAATTCATAGGAAGTCTTTCCAAATTTCCTCTGAAAAAAAACTCTATTAAGTGTATACAAAACAATATGTACTGCTTCTCTCCAATAGATTTCCAGTAGGCTTACCTCCTTCAAAATGGTTATTGTTTCTTCCTGAATTGTTTGATTCATTCTATCCACAAAACCATTCTGCTGGGGTGTTCTTGCTATTGAAAACTGTCTCTTAATACCATTATTTTCACACAAACTTTCAAAAGCATCAAACATAAACTCTCTTCCTTTGTCAGATCTCAAACACTTAATCTTTCTACCACACTCAATCTCATCTCTAGCCTTAAATATCTTGAACTTCTCAAATGCCTCATATTTATCTCTAAGAAAAGAAACCCATGTCATCCTTGAATAGTCATCGATAAAAAGTATAAAGTACCTTTCACCTTGAAAACTCCTTGTTCTTGTAGGACCATAAAGACCATTGTGCACAATCTCCAATACACTGGTAGATGAATAGTCTTTTGTCTTGAATGATTCTCTTATTTGCTTCCCTTCTTGACAACCCTTGCAGATAATGGTTTCTAGTTTATGCAGTCTAGGTAGATCTCTCACCACACGAGATGAGCTTATTTTCACAAGATTATCTAATTTTATATGACACATCCTCTGATATCAAAGCCAACTTTCATTGGTCTAAGATAGTAAACAATATCCTTATGATGCTCCTTCTACCTAGTACATATTCCTTCAAGTTATTTTCCCAATTGCATTTAGATCTCCTAATATTTTCCTAATTTCACAACCTTCATTTTTTTAAATGACATCATATGCATTTTCACACATCTGCCCAACACTCAACAAATTGTGATACAAAGACTTCACATAATAGACATTGTTATTGTTATTCTTTCCATGAAAAGTAATAGAGCATTTACCAACAATTTAAGTTGCTTTGTCATCACCTAATCTAACAGGACCACCATCATACTTTCTAAGTGATACAAATTTACTTTTATCTTGGGTCATATGATGAGAACAACCACTATAAATCAACCATTCATTTTTATTTCTTCTAAAATACAAAGAAGTTTCAACATCATTATCACCTTCAGCACAGATGTTAGTAATATCAATCTCTGATTTCTTATCCTCTTCACCATAAAAAGAAATATTCTATCTCTGATTCATCATCTGCGATGCTAGCATCTTCATTCACATAGTAAGCTTTCTTATTGAACTTATTAAACTTGTCTAGGACCTTTCTCTAGACACATAGTTTCCAAATGACCAATTTTACCACATTTAAAACATTTTAGAGGAACATACCTTTATATTTTCTGGTACCTTCCTTCAATCTCCTTGCAAATTTTGCTTCAAATTATTTCTCATCATCACCATCTGAATCATCATTTGATTTTGTTTCTTTGAATGTCATTTCAGATCTTCTCTTGTCTCTTCCAAACTTCCTTAACTCAAATGTTGTTATAGTACCAAACAATTTTTCTTCGGTAAACTTCTTTGGATCATATACCTCTTCATTTTTTGAGATCTTTTCACTATAGATGTCTAGTAATGTCATCAAGATCTTCTCCATAAAGTCTTCATTAGTAATAGTCCCTCCTTCATTCTTGACTTCATTCACTACATTTTCAACCCTATGAAAATAGCTCTTGATATCCTCTCCATCTTCCATTCTTAGATTCTCATAATGTCATTTAGCTGTTAGTTTCATAGATAACTTAAATCTGTCATTCCCCTCATAGATCTCTTTCAAATTTTCCCAAACTCCATACACATTTTTTAAAGAAATAACTTTTTCTAGTTCAGCCTTCAATAAAGCACTAGTAATAGCATACCTTGCCTTTTCATTTTCCTCATATGGCTCGATTTCATCCTGAATGGTAAGTCCACTCTGAGGAAATACATACTTGGTCTCCACATGCTTCTAGGTCTTGTAACCAACTAATACCAAGTATCCTTTCAGCTGATCTTTCCATGAACTATAATCTGATCCATCAAACAAAGGGATATTCAATTTGTGCACCATCAGATCTGCCTCAAGTGGCTCAGCTCCTTTACTAAGGAACCAAGCTCTGATACCAATTGTTGAATAGGCTAACTAACTGAGAGGGGGGGTGAATCAATTATTCCCACACAAATTATAAAACTTTTCTTCTGTCATTCAACACTTAATCAACAATATTATCGACTTTAGATTTGTCGATTAAGCACATTAAAGATCCACATAAATTGTAAGCATTAAGAACATAGAAACACTAACACAAAGAACACCATGAATTTTTGTAGAAACCCAAGATGGGAAAAACCACAGAGAAGCTAATTCTCATGAAATGTAAAGCACTTGTTAAGGGTACACTAGTATGGTGATTTTTACAAAGGCTCCTGCCAGATTCACAAAGGCTCATGGTCGATACACAGAGGCTCACTGTCGATACACAAAGGCTCACTGCCAGTACAATAAAGCTCACAACCATAGAATATGAAAAGAGATAGAATCCACAACCGATATAAACACAATGGCACATAGGAACATAGATTCACTATCTCTTTGCATACTACTACACATGAGACACTTATTGGATACATATGTGTATTGTATTACACCAACAACTGAATTCCTCACTCTTATATATGCAACGTCATAAACATCCACTAGGTCCACTAGGAAATTTGAAATAGGTCACACCAAGAAATTACTACGATGGTATGGAATTAAATGAGGACCACCTCTAACATTACAAGATGCCTTACTCAATCCAACACAATACACCATCTCCAAAGCATTCGGTTCCAACAGATATGATCAACACCTTACATCCACATAGATGGGACCAAAAAATACAAAGGATACACATCCAAATAGGATCAATCCAAACAACCATATATTGCATCAAACAAAGAACACCCACCAAAACCTGTCAGTGACAACCTTAGCCAAAGCATACAGACTATCAGTGCACATCAACCGATATACAACTGATACACCGTACAGTCAGTTCCACATCAACTGATATACTAAAGGTTGGAATAAGGATATGTTGACATCAAGGACAAAATTAATGAAAATAGAATGGATCACATCAACCTAACATTCTAACACCCTCACCCTGTACCCTAGTGGATTCTCTGTTTTTCCCAATTGGTCCTTGTTTGGTCCCTATTTTGGGTGGTGGTGGTACTTTCGATGCCCCTATCCTTGTCCCATGTACTTGTGGTGTTTCTTGTGCACTATGATTAATGTCAATTGTTGTCTCTCATCCCTTGCCATCATCCCCCCTGCCCATCATCTCTATCATGTGCATGAGGTACCTATACCTATGGCCTCCCTATTTCTTCTCCTCCATCTCTTCGTCCTACTCTCATCTCTTGGAGGGTACAATTGTTTGTCCTTGTTCCCCTCCCCTCATAGATTTTTTTTCTATCTCCTCTCTTATAGTGTCACTCCCACTGCTCTCCTTAATCGGTAATCCAGCTGGTATACATCAACCCAATGTATCTGTGCATGTCCCTCCCTCCTACATGTCCATAGGGATGGAATCCCAGCCCTACCCACATCTCCTTGTATCATCCCAACCCACCATGTTATATAGATTGCAATCAACCATGGATCTATTGGTCTGACTTGTGGATCTCAGTCAGCTAGCCTCATCTTTGTCCATTGTATCACAATCATCTTCCTAAATAGAGATCTCCTAAACTCTTTCACCCTCTCATGTGTCCTCCATCGAAACTTGTGCTCTAGTGGCGATATATCATATATCAATCCAATTTTTTGTTGGACTCGATTTGGTCAGTAGTATTGTACAATATGCTCCCACCTATCAGTAATATATATAAGTGTGATGATGAAGGGGATGTGCCTCTTTTCCTCTGGCCATTCTTGGATACCCATGTATTGTCTCCAAGTGATCTCATTCCTTACCCCATCTAGCACCACCCACCAATGATCCAAATCATCGACCCCTCATAATATAAATGCATCCTCCATCTAAATGCTACCAGCTCCCCTACTACCCTATCTAATTGCCTAGCTAGTTGCATGACAACTATGTGCTCCCATGCCCATACTTGTAGGAGAGTAACGAAACCAAACCTACAATCTTTGTGGAAGAAAATATAATGTAGTTCCATATATAAATTAGCTAACACCAGCATCCCCCACACCATTAGTCACCCTCTACCCAATGCCTTGACCACTCAATAGATCATACATAACATAATAGATTTACCTCCTATTTTTGGCACTATGAACCCACTCACTAAGGCACGGATGTATATATATATATTTTTTCAGTTTGTTGGTGTTGCTACTAGTGCATGTGTCAAAATAAGCTATCCCTATCAAAGCAGGACATCTTCTCCTACCATTAACCTCACAATGGTGTTGTCTACATCCTTAGAGAAATGACATGTACTCATTGTATCGGTAGTCACATGATCTGATACACATCCTCTTCCATCACTATAATCTCCCTTGTGGGAAGATGGAAAGTGGAGGTAACACACCTCCATCACTTTGTCAGTGATGTCAATAAGGCTATATGTGTTTGAATGTGTAGCATACTCGTCACATGCTCGAGTATGATCGCATCAATCCTAGCCCAGTCCACTGGGCTAAACTAATATGCTATCCTTAGAACCTTTGACCTCCTCTCTTGGATTATTGGAATATCGATGCTCCACTACACCCAATGTAATACCCTCTCCTATGGTGATACTTGGAATTTTGACTTGGACATTTTATTATGATGGTTAGAACTATACATTTACATTTATATTTTGTGGATGATGATATGATTGATATGCTAATTTATGGCTATCATTTATATGTTTATGAGATTAGAAAACCATCTATTTTTATATGTTTTATGGATCTAACCAAAGGATTTGAATCTAACCATTATCATGATGTTTTATGTTTCATGGATATGTGTCTGATGTGTTTTCATGGCTTAGGACGAAGTCGTAGTTACTCACTTAGTTGAGGTCCACACGATGTATCGATCCTGGTCATCTGTTTGTGTATATCTGATTTGTATGAATATCCATATGTATATATATGTATCTCTTCTTGGTGATGCAGGATTGCAGGTACCAGGTATCGTCTCCACCTGGCTTCACAGGTCTGAGCGATCCCTCAAAATCCTCGATCGATGTTGTTGTTATGGAGATATCACCAGGTTCCACAGGAAGAAACTCCGCCTCTGATCC
>MU226799.1:2247798-2289989 GCA_018584345.1 Thuja plicata | reverse complement strand
AACTTAGATTCTTCCCAAAGTTCCCTTCTAACTTAATGCACCATTCATTTAAGTCCATCTAGTGTGCTAACAATTTGATGTACTTTTAAACAAACTACATCATATCATTATAAGATTCTTTATTAAGGAATACCTAAGTACTTTCATTTCAATTTTCCATTTAAAACCATCTAGATTCCTAAGTATTCTTTATGAACAATATAACCTTTAAATCAAATGGAATCATCTAAATCATTTGATACATTGCAAATAATACATTTGTTTTCCAATAGCCTTTTCACATAATCAATAATAAGAAACATACTACTATACTTGAAATGTTAAACATACATCTTGTACATAAAGTTCACATCTCCCTTTTCCCTTTTCCTAAATCTACCCATTCCAAATACATCATTTTAAATTATGTCAATGATTACATTACACCCAAACCCACAAGATCATTCTATCAATTACCCTACTAACATCATTTTCCTTTGTTGTCTTTGGGACAAAAATTTCTCTCCCCCATCCTCCTAATTTCCTTTTCATCTCATTTCCCTATATGGAACTCAATTCCACCACTTTTCCCTCATGGGTTGTCAATCCCATCGTGCCCTAGTGCAATCTTGCTATGGGGGGATTGCCCCCATTTTCCTTGTACACAACCCTACACAACACGAATCCATTCCTAACCCCTCGCATATTTCCCATATGCAATCCCACCCCATGGGAATGCATCTCTAAACCTGTAGAAATTACCCCTAAATCCCCTTCTACCCAAATCAATACCTTTTTTGGGCCCAAGCAGTGAGAATGCATTCCCGCCACTTTGATATGAAAATCTGTACAATATGTGTTGCGCAAGATTGTGTTTTTACCCCATCCAAATAGAAATAAATGCATGAAATTAAATATGAGGCTACAATTTTTTTATACATACCTCTGTATTGGGCCTCCGGTGTTGCCTCATGCTCATCATCATATCCACACAATGCCTCAGCCATCCTACAACTGTCATCATACTTGTGTGCTAAAATGAAAATTTGAAGGGTAAAATTCTCTCTTTATTTTAATTAAAATCAAGGGGTAAAACCCCATTTTTAATCTTATAGGGCCCCTCCCAAACCCTAGTTCAAAATGTCTCGGTCCTTATGGGACTAATTCCTTCCCCATTTCTTCTTATAGACTTAGATTTGTGTGTCATTTTTGTCATTGGATAAAATTTTGCACTCTCCTTCTTCCTCTTCACTAGGGCATAGTTTCTTTCGAGACGTTGCCTTGGCCTCTGTTTCACATGCACCCTCACAAGGGGCTTCACTCACTCCTCCCTTTGTTGGCTAAGTTCAACTATCTACTTTTCTAATCTTTCTGGGGCATTTTATTGCTTTATTTTCTTCACATTGCCTATGTCTTGTTATACTTTGCACTAATGCTATTCCAACGCCACTCCAAAGAGGGGCACAATTTAGACACCAAACTTTAATTAATTACATTAATTGAATTTAGTTAGCCCAATCTCATTTACTGATTAAACAATTGATATTGTTTAATTAATTAATGTTATCCCTTAGCTAAATTAATCTAAATAATTAAGTTATTCCTTTATTATTTAGTCAATGGAATTCTATAACCCATTTAATTAATTAATTCCCCTAATTCCTCTATTAGTTAAAGCAAATTTATTTAGTTTGTTTTAGTTAATTCACTTTTTCCTTTTCCTCTTTGCTCCAAAAATAAATTAATTTATTTTTGTCACATGTCTCCTAACTTTAACACCCCTTTAGCCATACACTCTGAATTAACCCATTAACAAGCCCTTGATCCCAACCAACCTTATCCCTTTAACCTCCATCTAACCCCCAACCCAAAAACTAGCCCTTTAACTAACCCAAGGTTCAAACCAACCTTATCCCTTTAAGCTCCCATCAAACCAACCTTATCCTAACCTCTCCCTTATGTGTTCACATTCCTATTTTTATTAAATAGGAAAATATCCTCCAGTTTTGGTGGCATCTATCCAAATTGGACACCTATCCTTCCTTCCACTTGTCATCCTTTGAGATGCCAATTGTCATTTAGGATAAAAAAAGGGTTACATTTTGGAGACCCCCCATCTTGCACTCAAATACTATTTAAAACCCTCCATTTCCTTCACAAATCATTACTTTCATGCATAGTAATTACATAATGCCAAATTGTCAACTCATCTTAGCATCCATAATTGCATCATTTACATCCATTTTTAGTATCATCTTAGCATAATTTTACACATTTTAGGATTAGTATCATACTTACATATTTATTATCCAACCTTCATTATCACCTGTATACACTAAAAAAATGGCTTCACTAATTAATTAATTAAATATTTATTATTTAATTAATATTTATTTCTTCTATTTATTAAGTAAATTATTCAATTTATTTGATACATTCACTATAGTGTATTCTTCTTATCCTAAGTATTCTAAATTAGTCTCATTAAAGTGATTAAATACACAGTCACTAAATATGACTAAACCTCCTAGTCCACCTCATAGACCTAGTCACTTGACACATCACCTTGGCTAAAATAATTAATTATTATTATTTATTAATAAATCATTATCCTCACCCACACATGTCCTATTCCTAAGGGCTATGTGGCCTCATAAGACTTGGTCTCATGAACACATGTCTTCTCCTACACTAAATCAAGAATCAATCCCTATTCCTAAGGAGCTTCTCAAGCCACCTCAAAGAGTCCAAGGTGACTCATGGGACACTTGTACCAAGAGTCCTCATGATGAAAAAGTCCTTCCTCCTTCCTCTCAATTGTCTTTGTGAGACACTTGACATGTGTCTTTACCTTCCACCTCCTCCTCTATGTTAATGTAGGAGGAACATCCTCCCTATTCTTCCTCTCACATTTCAACTACATCCCCCTTTCTCTAAACTCCTTCAACCAAGTCAATAGCAGCCCTAGGATCTTCCACCTTTCAATCTCCACCCTAGGATTGTGCCACCTAGGCTTGGGTCCTCCAAAATCCTATAAAAGGAGCCTCATTCTCCCTTTGTGGGATAATAGGAAAATAGGAAAATAGAGAATAAGGTAATAGGAAATAGTAACTTTCAATCATTCAAGCATTCTCAAGATCAAGAAATCAAGCATCCAAGCATTTAGTCAAGCAATTGAAGTCATTTTCATACCATTCCATCATCCATTAGTTGCATAATAAATCTTTAGGCCATTTTGCATACAAATCCACTCAATCCCAACACTTTGGTGACATCTTAGGCAAGGAGCTTCAATTGGAAATCTGAGAGCTCAACACATCCAAGAAATCGAGGCTAGGAGGAAAATGGAGACAAGCTATGATGGGTAAGTGAAGGTAAACATGTTTTAATTTCATTTGATCATTTGTAATCTTCATTTTGTTTCATTTAGATAGATTTATTAGCTTTACAATAGTATTATTTCATTTATAACAGTAGACATCTAATTTGCATACATTTTTGGCACCCACCGTGGGGCCATCCCCACAAAATTGACATTCTATTTTTAGTTTTCTGTGTGAAGAATTCTACAGGATTTTTCTGCGCATTCATCCATGATCATGTGCATACATCCATTCCTACTGCATTTCTGCTAAATCTATGCATTCATTCCATAAAATTGTGCTTCATCCACTGTTGTTGTGCATTTACATATTATGCGCATCGGTTCTCTGTTCCTACACATTCATCTATTGTTTCTGCGCATCCATCATTTTCAGTAGAATTCTATTTTCTCATCATTCTAGCTTTAGCTAACCATCTGAATGGGTTTTTCTTTGTTCTTGTAGCTTTTAGGTTGTTTTGCAGGTTGTAAATCTGAAGACCTGAATCTTAAATTATTGATAGTTTACTTGTAGGTTCCTAGGGGCTTGCAAAATAAACTATAACCTTTGTTTGGGCTTAAAATATGACATGTTTTTTTTTAATTTTGTGTGTTCTCTTAAGTTTAGAAAATTTTTTGTTGTGCCTTGCTTTTATAGCTCAATTATAATCCCAGATTATAACAACGTTTCCTCTCCCCTCGCCATTCGTGGACCTTGGGTGTAAGAAAAACTGTTATAATCTTTAGAGGGTGGCCTTTGGTGGGAAAATAGGTACTCACCCCAAGGAACAACCCAACCGGTAACAAGATAAATCCAAGCCCCTCCAAACTGGTATACAAAAAACACCATTGTGATTAATCTCACAATGGATAGGTGTGAATTCGTTGTGGCAACCAAAATCTCCTCTAGTACCCACGTGGTGCATTAAATTCCCTACATTGTTAAGGTGAAAATATTACTTTGAAAGGAATGGGAGAACCCCCTTAATTGGGAAAATGAATTGATCACAACCCTCTGAACGGATGTCCTTACTAAAATATTTGGTTTAGTGGCCAAAAACCTTCTATTTTTTGGTTCAAGGGGTAGCCCAACCCGTGAAGATACCGCACATTACTCACGGTTCATAGTAGAGATAGCAGTTCTTTGGGAATTAATGACCCATTGAATTTGGAACTTGGTGTGCCAGAGAAGTGAGTGCACTGTAAGGAGGAGACCGTGCCTCCAAGTACCTAGGTTGTCTGCTGTGAATTTGTGTGGCTGGATTTTATTATCCAAGTGGGGATTCAGCAGATACTGTCCTTTCCAACCTTAGGAATTGTAAGCGTGTTTGTGCATACATACTAGATTAAATTAGATTAGATCATTTATGTCTTGTGTGTGTGTGTTTATGCATTTTCATTTTTCCAAAATCATCTGAAAACTACAAAAATTTCCAAAAAACATCCACAAAACCATCAAAAAAACAAAAAAAAATTAGAACCTGTGCATATATCACTTTCTGTTGCGCATTTGTCCAAACTGCCTACACATTTGTTCCTACGCATACATAAAAGTGAGCCTTTGTACATGCCCTCAAGATTCAAAAAGCACTTTTTTAGCTACCTATTTTTGTCCTCAGTACGATTCTAGAAACACATTCTATTTTATCAGACCTTTGATCTTCAGTTTGACCATCTTCATCATTTTTCATCATCTTTCTTTCATCCAAAATTCACCAAATCATTCCTCAATCTTCAAAAATCAACATTTAAGTGTTGAAACATTACCCTGATTATTAGATTTTTGCTTTTGTGAGTTTTTATCATAACGGGATGTATCATCCTTAATCAAAAACTTACCTAGGTCACTATCTCTTGGTTTTCCTTTGTAATATCATAGTGAGATCCATACCTCCTATTGACTTATATTATCAAGTTACCCTATCTACTTCAACACTTTTGAATCTCTTTCTCACATCTTTTCTATCATCAAATATTCATCTATTTCATCTCTCACCTTTTATGGTTCAAACTTGATCTTAGAAACTCAAACAAACTGTTAATCTAGAATCTGTAGACAAGATGGAATGAGGCAATAACAATGAGGAAAACCCTTGGTCTAAAAAAACTTCAATTTTTACATCAGATCACGAACCCACAGATAAGGAGTTAAGAGGTGCTATGCAAGATGCTAGATTCTAAGATGTCATGGAAAGACTTTTGGACATGGATAAAGAGATGTATTTCCTTATTCTTGCTCAACAAGGAGAAAAACTACCCGATGATTTTGATTTCTCTACTCTTAAAGAACCACCTATCATAAATGACCGAGAAATCCCTGGTGGTTCTGAAGAGACACATGTTCATGGAGCAAAGAAAGACAAGCAAAATAGTGCTTTCCAAAACACCCAAGGACCTCCACCACCTTTGGATCCTATCCTACAACAAATCCAAATGCTTCAACAACAAATTTGTGACATACAAACTAGATCATCAACCAAGAAATATTCCTTGGATGATATATGTCCCTATCCTTTTGATAAGAAGTTGGCCATGATTCCATTCCCTCCTCACTTTGAGGTACCAAAATTTGATAAATACAAAGGGAATTCAGATCCACAAGAACACATTAGTGAGTTTTGTGCTGCTTGTATTGAAGTCGCCTATAATGACACATATCTTATGCGACTATTTCCACAAAGTTTACGAGGAAAAGACATGGAATGGTTCTCCAAACTACCCCTAGGTATCAAGTCTTTCAATGAGCTTATTGACAAATTTATGACTCATTATTCATATAATATCAAACACGAAGTCACTATGCTTGATCTTTGCAATGTACAACAAAAGAATGGAGAACCCTTCCTTACTTGTTTTCAAAGACGGCGTCAATTGTTTGCCAAGTATCCATGAACAATTCCTGAACAAGAAAAGATGGATATCTTTGTGCATAACCTTACACAATAAATGAGCTATAGGTTACAATTTCAATGTCCTCCAAACTTTAACAAGCTCATTTAAAATGGATTCAAAATTGAGGAAGCTATGGTTAGAAAAGGTGAGATTAATTTTTACTCCAAGGACAATGTTGGATCTTCAAATTCAAATTCCAACAACAACAATAATGACAAGTCCAAAATTTTGGAACAAAAGCAAGAACATTGCCAATGATGGGATTGTGGACAATCAACATGTTAAACCAACACAACCTATTTTGAATCTCACAAACAAAGCCAATGCTACTCAACCTACTCATAGAAATCAAAGTGCAAATCAGAATACCAACAGAAATTCATCAAGATTACCCTTTATGCCACGTAGAAGAAATTTTACTCCTTTGGGTGAATCTCTTTAATCTTCATTAAGGAAGTTGATCACAAAGAAACTCATTGCACTTCATGAAACTAGAGATTTTGAACCTAGGGTGAAGCCTTCTTGGTGGAATGATAATGATTATTATGAATTTCATAGAAGGAAAGGTCACAAAACCAATGATTGTCAAAGACTCAAACATGCGATACAAGATTTGATTGAAAGTGGAGACATTAGTGTTGATGGACATACATCAAACAAGTCACATACGGCTTTCAAAGATCCACTTCGCGAATATGAGAAAGGAATTTATTCCAATGCTATGGGTGATAATCAAGCCAACTACAATACCACATCCTATAACTATATAAATCACATTTCTGAATGTCATCCTTCCCAATACTATGTCAATGTGATTTCTATCAAAGAAAAGAGTCAACCAGCTAATGTCACTACTCAAGCCCAATCCAAGGTTACTCTTCAAGGTGTCTCATCCAAACCTAGCACCTCTCAGAACATGTTTGCCTATGTTCCAAAGTCCATGCCATATGTTTCCAATCAATATAATATTTTGGATCAATTAAAGAAAACACCAACCCAAATATCTATACTAGAGATTTTGCGTTTGTCACCTTCTCATAAGGATATTCTTGAGAAAGCTCTCCTAGAAACCAATGTTCCTACAAATCTAGATCAATCCCAATTCCAAGCTATGGTGGGGCATTTGATAACTCCAAATTACCTATCCTTCACTGATCATGATTATCTAGCCATTAATCAACCACATAATGCTCCACTCCATATAGAAGGCCTTGTGCAAAATCATAAAATCAAAAGAGTGTTAATAGATGGAGGAGCTAGCTTGAATATATGCACTTTAAAACTAGTCCTTGCATTGGGATTTTTTGAAAATGTTGTAGATCCAAAGAAGAAAATCATAATTAAATCTTATGATGAGGAAGAAAGGTCATCCAAGGGATCTATTTTTCTTCCTATCAGAGTCATTCATGTAGTCAAAGATGTACTTTGTCAAGTCCTTGATATGGATTTAGCATATAACATTATTTTGGGGAGACCTTGGATTCATTCTATGCAAGTTGTGTCATCGAATTATCATCAGTGTTTGAAGTTTCCACATAATGGTCAAGAAATAACTATCAAAGGAGATCTGAATCCTTTTCAGTATTGCAACAATGTGAAGACAACACATGAATCCTTGGTACCCTATAATCATGCTGGATCTTCTATAACAACACCCATTGATCCAAGTAATGAAGCATCGACCTCTAAATCCAATGGGATCAAAATAGATATAAAAGAGAAAAGTATGGGAGAATACACTTTGGGTCAAACTTTATGTATCACAGAGTTACCCTTATCTCCTAAGTCATATGGAAAATCTTTGATTACCAAACAACAATTAGAATCTCCTGATTACCAAACAACAATCATAAGAGTTAATAGGCGGAGGAGCTGGCTTGAATATATGCACTTTAAAACTAGTCCTTACATTGGGATTTTATGAAAATGTTGTAGATCCAAAGAAGAAAATCACAATTAAATCTTATGATGAGGAAGAAATGTCATCCAAGGGATCTGTTGTTCTTCCTATTAGAGTTGGTCCTATAGTCAAATATGTACTTTGTCAAGTCCTTGATATGGATTTAGCATATAACATTATTTTGGGGAGACCTTGGATTCATTCTATGCAAGTTGTGTCGTCGACTTATCATCAGTGTTTGAAGTTTCCACATAATGGTCAAGAAATAACTATCAAAGGAGATCCAAATCCTTTTCAGTATTGCAACACTATGAAGACAACACCTGAATCCTTGGTACCCTATAATCGTGTTGGATCTTCTATAACAACACCCATTGATCCAAGTAATGAAGCATCGACCTCTAAATCCAATGGGATCAAAATAGACATAAAAGAGAAAAGTATGGGAGAATACACTTTGGGTCAAACTTTATGTATCATAGAGTTAGCTAATCTCCTAAGTCATATAGAAAATCTTTGATTACCAAACAACAATCAGAATCTCCTTCTACACTTGTTTATGGCACATTTATAAGTGGGGGCACTATATCAAAAGAGGCAGCTGAGCGTAATGATAATCATTTTCTTAAACACCATAAAGATCAAGAAGATGAAAAACATGAGTATATATCACCTGATGTATACGATAATGGATATACTTTGTTGCAAAAGGTGGGATATCAAGGCAGTGGACCTATAGGGTTGCAAAGAGAGGGTGTTATAAAACCAATTCTAAAAAATCCAAATTACCAAAGAGACACCACAAGACTAGGATACAAAGGAGAAGGACCAAAGGAATCTAAAGGTAAAGAAAATATTACACCTTTCTACAATAATTCTAAGGCTCTTGCATTAGAGTTTTGAAAACATGGCATGTACGTAGATCCATAAAAGAAAAAGATAGCGACAGAAATCATTAACAGACTTAGGGATGATGATGATGATGATGATTATAATGCTTATGAATGGGATTCATTATCTGACTATACCAAAGAGATAGGAGTTGATTTTGTTCATACCTATAGTAAAGATTATCATGAGTGGAAGATTTCAAGGATGAAACCACTAGGATTAGATTCGCATGATACTACTCTTGGCGATTGTGAGGAAAGTGGGAATTATCTTGTGATAGACAATTCAAATGAGAGTATGGAAATAGACCTTGCCAATACAATAACAAACTTTGAGAAATTTTCCATAAATACCATCTCAACCTTTGAAATTGAGCCAAATGATCCAATACCCCTTATCCACCCTGAGCTTATATCTTGGGATTCTCCCAATAATCCAGAACTTGACGTTTTCCATAATGAGGACACAATTATCGAATATCTTGGAATCAGAGATCATCTACCACTAGGGGATCATAAATAAATATTTTCAATAGAAATAAATGACATGGCTTATTTTGGAGAGGGTTCCAATCCTTTTAGTTGTAAAAATGTAAAAATAATCAATAGATCCAACGGTGAAAACCACTCAGTGGCAGTGTTAGATCCTAAAAAGGTAAAAAGAAAAGACATATCTGAGGGTGAAAACCTCTTTGAGGCACCTGAAGATGGAAGGATTGACTCTCTCCCCAATTATATGTATCAAAGAGAAATATACAATACTTATTGAACCAACATTGCCTCTCAACATTGGAACAGAGGAGTCCCCACATATTATGAAAATAGCAGCATCCTTAACAGAATCAGAAAAAGAAGCCTTTTCACAGTTTTTCAAAGAGAGATAGGTCAACTTTGCCTGGTCTTATGTTGATATGCCTAGGCTAGATCCTAATATTATTATGCATCATTTGTCTATTGCACCAGGAATCAAGCCAGTAAAGCAAAAACTCAGAAAAATGCATCCTCATATTGCACTTATGGTCAAAGAAGAATTGAAGAAATTGATGGATGTTGGATTCATTCGAGCCATTGAATATGCTGAGTGGATTTCCAATATTGTACTAGTATCCAAGCCAAACAAGTCTATCAGGATTTGTATAGATTTTTGAGATCTCAATAAAGCTTGTCCTAAATATGACTTTCCTTTTCCTAACATTGATATTATAGTTGATTTGACGGTTGGACATGAGATGTTATCCTTAATGGGATGGTTTTCTAGCTATAATGAGATCAAGATTGTGCTAGAAGACCAGGAAAAGACTACTTTTACATGTCCTTGGGGCACATACTGTTGGAATGTGATGCCTTTTGGGCTCAAAAATGCTGGTGCAACTTATCAGAGGGCTATGACCACAATATTTCATGACATGATGCATACCATAATGGAGGATTATGTTGACGATGTCCAAGAAAAATCCAAGAACAAAGATGGTCATTTAAGAGTGTTGGATAGGATATTCACCTGGATGCAAAATTACTAGATTAGACTCAATCCAAAGAAATGTGCATTCGGGGTTACATCGGGAAAAATGTTAGGGTATATTGTCTCAGCTAAGGGCATAGAAGTTGATCCAGAAAAATTTAAGGCGATCATGGAGATGGATTCACCTATAAATATCAGTCAATTAAGTTCTTTACAAGGACGCCTCCAATCAATCAGAAGGCTTATTTCTCAATTAGCAGACAAAAGTCATCCTTTTCAACACCTGTTACATAAAGACATCTTATTCAAGTGGGATGATAAGTGTGAAGAAGCCTTCACTAAGATCAAGCAATATTTAGCAAATCCTCCTACTCTTATGTCACCAATTCCAGGCAAACCACTCTTTCTCTATATTTCAGCTCCAGAAGTCTTGCTCGATGCTCTTTTGGCCCAACAAGAACAAGAAGGAAAAGAGAAGGCTATATATTACATCATTCACACCCTTGTGGGATATGAGCTCAATTATTCACAAATTGAACGAGCATGTCTAGTAGTGGTCTTTGCTTCATAGAAGTGGCAACATTACATGTTGTCTCATTCCATCAAGCTTATTGCAAAGATTGATCCATTGAAATACCTTTTGAGTAAGATAGCATTGACAGGAAGATTGGCTAAGTGGGTTATGTTTCTTAGTGAATTTGATATTGAGTATGTGGATCAGAAGGCTATTAAAGGACAAGTCATTGCAGATCAATTAGCCGAGGCACCACTAACAGATGATCAAACTATATATACAAAATTTCTAGATGCACATATCTTGACATTATCTACACAAACATGGAAGTTGTACTTTGATGGATCATATACTCAGCATGGTTCAGGAGATGGATTGTTATTTTTTACACCACAAGGATATACAATACCAAAGTCTTACAAGTTACTCTTTCCTTGCACAAATAATGTAGCTGCGTATGAAGCTTTGATGATTGGATTAAAGATGGCTTTGCAATGGAAAGTCACTAAATTGAATGTCTATGGAGACTCTCAGTTGATTATCAATCAAGTTAATAATGAATACTAGACCAAAGATGACAAGTTGTTACCATATAAGCATATGGTAGATGACTTTAAGCAATATTTTTCACTCATTACCTTTGAGAAAATTCCAAGACATGAAAATAAGGCTGCAGATGCTATGGCAACAATTGCTTCTCTATTTGATGCAGAATATACCAAAGCTCATTTTGAGTTCTTAGTAGAATCTTTGGCTTATCTTGCGTACGATGATCCTGATACAAGTATCATATGTCATATTATCGGCCAATATTCCCCTACCTACAGAAAGATGTATTCCTACCTAAAAGATAATATCATTCCATCTAACTTATCCATAAACCAAAAACAAACCTTCTTACGCCAAACCTCCCGCTATCTCCTAATATCTGAAAACCTGTATCAGCGAGGTCTTGACGGTACTCTCTTATGATTTCTTGAACATGATGAAGCTCAAACTGCCTTACAAGACATACACGAGGGTATTTGTGGAACACATTTGAGTGGTCCTTCTTTGGATAAGAAGCTCATGTGTATGGGTTACTACTGGCCTACTATGGAGACAAATTCCTTTCATTTTGCTAGGAAATGCAAGAAATGTCAAATACATGGGAATCTTATTCATGCACCAGCACAGCAGCTTCATCCTTTTACAACAACATTATCATTTATTCAGTGGGGACTTGACCTCGTGGGTGCAATTCACCCTCCATCTTCTAATGACCATAAGTTCATTATAACTACAACAGAGTATTTTACTAAGTGGATTGAAGTCGTCCCATTGATCACTACCACAGGTAAACATGTTTCCATATTTATCCTTAATTATATCATTTGTAGATATGGTATCTCTATGCATCTTATTACTAATCATGGGAAGCAATTACAAAATCAAGATATGGATGAAATATGTGCTAAGTTCCACATCACCCACCATTATTCCACCATTTATTATCCCCAAGGTAATGTTCAAGCTGAGGCGTCTAATAAAACCATTGTCAAAATCCTTCAAAAGACTATCAATGACATTGGCCGTGACTGGCATGTCCAATTGAATATCCCTATGGGATTATCACACTTCCATCTGTACTCCCACTGGAGCCACACCGTATTCCCTTGTCTATGGGTCTGAATTTTTTTTGCCCCTCGAGGTCGAGTTACCTTCTCTTCATGTGTCCCTGAAAGATTTGATTCCAGATGAAGAATATAGAGTTGCACAGCTAACTGAATTAGAATTGCTGGATGAACGTCGTAAAAGAGCCTTTGATCATTTGAAAGTCTATCAGCAAAGGATGTCTCATTAGTATAATAGTAAAGTGAAACCCAGAGACTTTCAGGTGGGTGATCTAGTCCTTTGTGTGAATCCCAAAAATTAGCAGCATCATGAGAAGAAGGGTAAGTTTGAACCTAACTGGTTAGGTCCTTTTGTGATTACAAAATTTTATGGCTCCGGAGCTTATCAGTTGTCTATGTCTGAGGGAGATCTCTTGGATGAGCCTCTTAATAGCATGCACCTCAAAAAAATTTATGCTTGAGATCCCAGTGCAAGGGATATGTCAAAAAATCAAAAACATTAAAAAAAATTAAAAAATTAAAAATTAAAAATTAAAAAAAAATCACAAGAAAATTGCAAAAAAAGCATGTGGTGAAAACCTGGAAACAGGCACCATTTGTGACAAGGTAGCTCTTCTCTCTATTAGGATTCTTCTAGTGCATCATCCCATTTGTATATACACATAATAAAGTGGCTATTCAAGTCACCATTTGCCTTGTAAATATCATAATAAATGGCCAATACATGATTATCCTATCCATTTTATAAATCCCTCATAAAACCCCATCATAGCTTGGTTTACTGTCTTGGTCGTCATCCTAGTCCAGTGTGTCTTTCTTCACCCATAATAAATCAATCCATTACCTAGCTGGGGGCATGTCCTCGACCTAGTTTGGGAAGTAGATCTATGATAGTCATGACTCTTAGAGGACAAAATGGATTATTTTTCACTAGACAAGCAAACACAATCAACTATTCTTACACAATGCTATTCTAATCATGATTCATAATCTGCGAACCTATCTTTTGAAATGTGGTCGTTTATCTATACATTTGCAACAACATCACATCGACCAAACTGATCAATAAACTTAACACTATCTTTGGAAAATAAATGTATATTCATGGCAGGCATGTTAGAATGATTTATTATAGGTTATGCATTCATATATGGATTTCATTGTTATCATGATTCCTATGTTATTCTGGGATATCTTTGACATGAGTTTAAAACTCCAAATATGTCATTGATTAGGATAGCCGGGATGGGACATGATATTTTCTTTGATTGTTGTTTGTGGGATATTTTCCAATGAAGTCAGAGGAACAAATAATTGGGGTGTTTGTGCGTAAGTGCCTTCATCCGTTGAATAAGTATTGACAACATACAACTCATGTTGTTATGCAAATACTATTGACGGTGATATGCCACACATACATCAACTCCAAATATTTGTTCCCCGATGGAGGGGGGATATTTCTTGTCTGTTATGAAAAAAAAACTTAGGTCATCTCAGTTCAATTATACCTAGATGCTTGTCAATTTTTCTATATTAAACTCCATGCAAGAAGTGCTCCAGTCATCCTGGTTTAATTATACCATGATGCTTGCATCTTCTTGCAACATAATGAGCTCAATGATGAAAATCAAATTCCAATAATTATGAAGTTCTAAGATGTTTCGTGAAGTTGTGGAGATACTCATTTCACATATCATTTTGCATTACATTTAATATATTGTTGTTGCATACCCATGCTCCTTTTATAGAGTTATGTAGGATATCTTGCTTAGATCACCTTTTCTCTTTGTCTATTCTTCTTGTGTCGGACACATTGTTGTTTAAAATTGAGGACATTCTGGATAACAAAAATATAGCATTTATCATGGTTTATTATGTATATGTCCTTAAGTTTTTCTTTTTTAGGATTGTTCATTTGTATATAACCATTTATATTTACATGCATATTTTGACCATCTCATTTTATCATAGTTGTCATTTTCATCACATTATAGGTAATTATATTATTACCATCATTTTACCTTTCATTTTATATCATTATCACATATCATTACATTCATTTTCATTATCATTTGTTCTGATCAATATTAATCATCCATCTATTTAAAATTCATTCATATACCATTAGTCATTATATGATCAAATCATAACTATTATGCACCCATATAGAGATAGATTGATACATTACTAAAATGCATAATCAAATTCATTCATCACATCCTAGATGTGTCAGTATCCACATATATATATCATCATAAGAAATGCATCATAGATGTAATCATAATAGAACTGCATCATATAGAAATTCCATCATCAAGAGTTTATGAAACAAAAATAACATGTCCAAATGTCCAATGATATCTCATAAAATAACCATGTGTCCATAAGTGTCCATCAAGTCTACAATGATAATATAATAATGATACAATAAAGCCATAAATACAAAGTGTATATCAAAAAGCTAAGATCCACTGCCCCCAAACTCTATCTGTCGATGTCTACGTGTTGCAATAGAAGTCCCTGCCACTGATGGATCTCCAAAACCTGATGGTGGTCTCAATGGGCGTGATGATGTACCTCCACTACCCACTGACCCATGTCTCTGATGTGTTGTTTTCCTAACTGCATATGAGATCTCTCTAAAGCTCCGA
This sequence comes from Thuja plicata, assembly GCA_018584345.1. Lineage (NCBI taxonomy): Eukaryota > Viridiplantae > Streptophyta > Pinopsida > Cupressales > Cupressaceae > Thuja > Thuja plicata. Next base: position 2,274,727 of record MU226799.1, on the reverse strand, counting down.
ATCCACTGATCCCGCAGAACAACCTGTCTGTATGCATCCCTCCAGTAGGTGATCTCCCTACCAGCTTGCATCATCATTTGGAGACTATCTGCATGAGGCCCCAATGTCTTTGTAGACTCAAGCTCATCTAGTAGTGTCTCTACCTCTCCTAACCACTCTATGGTGATATCTCACTCCTTTCTAGCCTCTGCAACCTCCCCCTCTAGTCTCTCCACCCGTCTCTCTAATCATGGGACGCGGTTTGCCTGTACCTGTAGCATTGCTAGTCTGACTAGTAATGCATCAATGTCTATGTCCTCCTCCTCTGTTGCATCCCTCTATAAATAGGGATCCTGACCCCCGACATCTACCTCTATCTATACATCATGTGCCCCCACATATGGAATTTGTACGCCATCCCCAACATCAAGCATATGCTTGTCCTGCATGGCATCCTGTATAAATCTGCCCCGTACCACTCCCTCCTGGCCCAGTATCACATCTGCCTCATCCTGCACCTGTCCTACCTATATCAGTACCTGTACCTATACCAAGGGATCTATCGATATCATTATCTATACCTGTACCTGTTCCTATACCTGTGCCTATCTTGGGGCAGCTGCTGGTCTCTATGCAAGTGGCTGGCATCCCTCCTGTCTGGCCGGAGGTGGCATCAAATCCTTCAATCTCACTCTATCCCCCCTCCCTCTATTGGTACCATCACCTCCATCATCTCCATCATCATCGCCACCTCTTCCTCCCCCTCAACCTCTCCTATCCCGGCCTCATCACCTATCTCAGCATCTATCCTCAGGATCTCTCTTTGGTGGCCTCTCTATTGGGTCAGTCAGTCTAGGGAACAGATGATCCCTCAGATATCCCTCATACTCCATAGTCATGCCTGGGTCTATGACCCCCTGTCTCATTTACCATTCCTGAAATGGCATGTCCAAGAACTCCTGCCTCACAATCTCTTATGACACCATAGGCCCCTAGTCCCCTCTCTCTTGGTGGGTACATGTGAACTCCGTCACCCCTGTGGCATCCCTTGAATCCATCCAAACTATTGCAAGATCCTGCTAACCATCTACCTCTCTATAATGAAGGGAGTCCTCCCTATCAACCATCAAGACTCGAAGCAGTATCTGAACTGATGCTCATCCTCCCATGGCTCACACCCCAGGTAGGGCCTCCAGATCACATAATCAACAGTGTCAAAAGTATATCTCCAAAACTCCAATCATCTCATCTTATGCTGAGACTAGATAGATGCATAAAGAAATATGTATGGCTACCCAACGCCTCAGAATCTAAGAGTTTTAGGCCGTGTGATCTCTATGTGCTCCCATACCCATACATGAAGAAAAGTAACACCAGCTAATAGAGATGCTCCCCTTTGATATACTACCTGATGTAGATCATGATAAAGATGCACTAACAAGCACACCCCCAAGAAAAATGGGTCCCCTCATCCATCATCCTCTGTAATGTTTGACCCCATCCAACTACGAACTCATGTAATCTCCAGTCTGGACAAACATATCCTCTGATTGCTCCAGCCAAAACAACCGACAGTGGCTCATATAACTCTACCATATCCTCTCATCTTATCTCTGGCTTGTATGTATCATCATCACCAAATACTCATCTACACTCAGTCAAATCACCATTTCGATCATACTGCACTAACTCTCCTGTGATGGGTAGTCGTAGGATGCGATAAACATCCTCCAATGTCATTGTCATCTCTCATGTCAGGAGATGAAAGGTAATCGTCTCCGAGTTCCATCTCTCCACAAGTGTGGTCAGCATGCCTAGGTTCGCCCAAATCTCGGGCGTGTAGATCACATGGTACAGGCCTATTGCCCCAATCAATACTTTTTCAGTCTTTGATAGTGCTAATCTCATACTCTATGTCACATGATACCTCTTCCATGACACCAAGACGTTAGTAATATCCTGCTATCATCAACAATTACCAAATCAAACTATTAGGTTTTGATCAAACTGATTTATCCATCTATCTTATCTATCAATCAAACACATGTTTATCACATGTATCAACATATAATTCTATCAATTATCTACAAAAAAGACAGTTTACTAGCGACCATGCTACAATGTTGCCTATCTTGAAAAAAATTGATCAAAATACAACACCAACCAGATCATATTGACTTATTGATATCAAGTTTGATCTAATTGACTTGTCACTTTATCCACATTTTATCTTGACATAAATGCACAACACAGAAAAATGCTTGTGCAGAAACTCCTATCATTTGCATAGATCTAACGGATGCGCAACATTACTACACAAATGTGCAACATTAAAATTAAAATCCTATGCATGCGCGGGATCCCTAAATGATGGTGTAGTTTTTGCGCAAACATGGCTAGTTTCTTCGCATACATGCGCCACAATTGCGCATTCATTTTTTGCCTAAACCAATCAAATTTCCTATCCTAAACTATGATTGGATCTACCCTAAACATGCTAAAATCATATCAAAATGTGCAAAACTGAATCAAATTGACGAAGCAGGATGAATGACCTACCAGCTGTCCAGAACTTGGCGGCCTCTAGAAGCGTCTGACTCTCTCAAAGTGGTGATATGATAGTGGGAACGACATCTTCTGAGCTCTGCTCTTCTCTCTCTCCAAGCTCCAATCTCCAAATGAAAAGTGTGTGCAATGATCCTATAGTGGACCCTTTGACCCTATTTATAGCCTATGGACCTATTTTTCTTGATGTGTGGACCCTACCCATCAAAATAATTCTGTTTCACCCCATTTTCACTCACATTTCTTCTAATTCTTTTCGTGAGATTGATTGAAAATTCCAAAAAAAAAACAACACAATCGTAAATTTTGTCAATCAATCTCTCGAGGGGGCATGCATAGGTCGACTTCATCGGCATTGTCTGGGGCTGGGGCAAAAAGCTAGATTTTTCTTTGAAACAATGTGACCAGCACATTATTTCAAAGAGGGGCAAAATGTATACACTAAAAAATGGCTTCACTAATTAAATATTTATTATTTAATTAATATTGACTTGATGAATTAATTAAATATTTATTATTTAATTAATATTTATTTCTTCTATTTATTAAGTAAATTATTCAATTTATTTGATACATTCACTATAGTATATTCTTCTTATCCTAAGTATTCTAAATTAGTCTCATTAAAGTGATTAAATACAAAGTCACTAAATATGACTAAACCTCCTAGTCCACCTCATAGACCTAGTCACTTGACACATCACCTTGGCTAAAATAATTAATTATTAATAAATAATTATCCTCACCCACACATGTCCTATTCCTAAGGGCTATGTGGCCTTATAAGACTTGGTCTCATGACCACATGTCTTCTCCTACACTAATTCAAGAAGCAATCCCTATTCCTAAGGAGCTTCTCAAGCCACCTTAAAGAATCCAAGGTGACTCATGGGACACTTGTACCAAGAGTCCTCATGAGGAAAAATTCCTTCCTCCTTCCTCTCAATGGTCTTTGTGAGACACTTGACATGTGTCTTTCCCTTCCACCTCCTTCTCCTCTATGTCAATGTAGGAGGAACATCCTCCCTATTCTTCCTCTCACATTCCAACTACACCCCCCTTTCTCTCAACCCCTTCAACCAAGTCAATAGTAGACCTAGGATCTTCCACCTTTCAATCTCCACCCTAGGATTGTGCCACGTAGGCTTGGGTCCTCCAAAATCCTATAAAAGGAGCCTCATTCTCCCTTTGTGGGATAATAGGAAAATAGGAAAATAGCTAATAGAGAATAAGGTAATAGGAAATAGTACCTTTCAAGCATTCAAGCATTCTAGAGATCAATCAATCAAGCATCCAAACATTTAGTCAAGCAATTGAAGTCATTTTCATACCATTCCATCATCCATTAGTTTCATAATCAAGATTTAGGCCATTTTGCATACAAATCCACTCAATCTCCACACTTTGGTGACATCTTGGGCAAGGAGCTTCAATTGGAAATCTAAGAGCTCAACACATCCAAGAAATCAAGGCTAGGAGGACAATGGAGACAAGCTACAATGGGTAAGTGAAGGTAAACTTGTTTTAATTTCATTTGATCATTTGTAATCTTCATTGTGTTGCATTTAGATAGATTTATTATCTTTACAATAGTAGTATTTCATTTATAACAGTGGACATCTAATTTTCGTACATCACCATTTTGCATAATCATGGAGCTTATTGGGCACTCTTGAAGACCAATTTGTGAGCACACATATCAAACTACCAAAATCAATAACATGTCCTCAACAAAGGAGGCTTGGATCTTTTAATTTATTTCTCTCTTATTTTCTTAATTAGTCTTCTTTTAGTGTCCAATCTTGAGTGTTTTCATTTAATAGTGTAGCTTGAATTCATAGCTTAGACTTTTAACAATTAATTTAGCACACATTTTATTGTACATGGGAATCATCAACTTTCACCAATGAATTTTCATGTGGGAAGCAAATATTAAGAGATGAGTTACCAACAATCTTCAACAGTTCTCCACAAAGAGAAGAGTCATTAAGAGAAAGGTTAAAACATCTTTTGTCACCAATATGTCCTTATGGATATGACGGTCTTTAGGAGAGAGATAGAGTGATAGAAGGTGGGAAAAGCCATTACCACCTTGAGGAAATATATGCATTATAAAAATAATCTAATTAAATACAAAATAAAAACATGACAAAAATGCATGAAACAATATGGAATATTTTGTCTTTTTTCATTAATGCAAATTCATGAAAGGAAATGATTACTAATTAGATCAAAATAAAATAAATCTAGACATCCAAATTAGAATGGAAATGTTATAAGTTGGGTTCACCAAAATGTAACATAGGTGAACCTAGATATAGCAAAGTTATGATTGAAATATTGACTAACGTAATGCATGCAAATAAGATCTAGACACCAAATCAGAATGGAAATGTCATACATCGGGTTCACAAAAATCTAACCTAATAAATATGGATCACTACATCAAATAGGTAAAATAATGATCCTAAGCTTCTATTTCCTATATTGCATTGGAAGGAAGATGAACCACTAGGTTCAAGAGGAATTAAGCATTGAGTGAGTTAAATGATCCTTTGGCTTAATTGAGGGTTTATTAGGTAAATGTTATTGAGAAATGAAAGATCTAGGTTTAAGAAGGAACAAAAGACAAGTTTAAGGATGCACAGACTGATAGAGAGAAGACAAATCAATACAGATACCTAAAACATAAACTATAAGGAGATCTAGAGGGACTATGGCGACTTGGTTGACATGTTCCTTGTACTTTTTTACAATTGCAGTTTCAAACTATCTGCAAGGTCTTAAACTTCCCAGATCTGATCTAGGTTGAGCACCACCTATATTTGCACACCGAAAACAAAGAAATTATTATGTAGAAAGGGGTTTGCCTCAATCAAAACCCGGTTGAGGAATAAAACTTTGAACTAAAATGAAATATGCTTGGAAGGAAAGTATTTTGATATTAAATAGAAGCTACATCTGAACATAAATTACCTTATACCTTGATGGCACAATGCTTATTTGGATGTAATCAGAATTTTTAATGCAATAGCTTTCACTAAACACGAAAAACTAAAAGGAAATCATGGAAGGCATGCCTTTTACAAAGAAATTTGTATTTTACCACAATATTTGTTGAAGAAGAAGAATGCTTTGAATGCTTGAAGACTTTGATGCTTGAAGACCTTGAGATGCTAGCTTGGAACTTGAATTGATATGATGTTCTTGTATATTGATTGTGTGTTGAATGAATTGAAAGGGGAGCCTTTATATAGGGATCCCAAATGGAAATCACCTTTAGACCAACTTAGAAAAATGATATTTCTATTTCAGGCATACTCTTGCAAAGAGAAAAACTACCAAATCTTGCTCCTAGAATTTGGGGATAAGTGGTTTTGAATAGGCCAACTTTGAGGGACTGTCAGTTTTGAACATGTTCCTACCTAAAATCTATAAAAAATTAATAGGAGCAAGATAATAGGTTTTAGTTTCCAAAAACACGTGTCACATAGAGATGTGAGATTGATAGATGTGGAAAGTGTGTCCTGAACTTTAAAATGGGGTAGGACTCATCTTAAAGTGAGGAGATGAAAGAATTTAAAGGGCAAGCCTATAATAAATGGCCCAAGATAGAATTTTGGTGAGAATTAATTAAAAGAGGACTCATAATATTAATTTAAATTAATAAAGGTCCAACGAGTGCTAGGAAAGTGTGAAATTGAATGAAGGTGCCAGAAATTAATGTGAAAGGCCATACATGCTAACATAGGGCCTAGCTAAATGAGGAATTGCCTAGTGCTGCAATTCTAATACGGTACAGTCTCCACCTTCCTCTTGTTTGAAACAAAAAATTCCCACTAATGGTCCTAATTTTGAGTGTTTACATGGATTAAAAAATTTCCATTACCCTCATCCCCTCATCAATTCTATGGTGGCTTTATAATGATGCAATTTTCCATGCGTAGATTGTTGATAAGTTGAGTTGGAAAATTAGTTGCCCATTTGGATGGTTGACTGATCATGGCTCAAGACAAACACTAGTGATTGTGTGGTAGGGGAATGGTACATTGATTCATTGTCACATGGAAAGTAGGTAGAGTACTACTGTAAACATCTGTGCTATGTTGCATTTATGGCACATTATCTCCTTCTACACTTCCACCCAACTAGGTTAACTATGTGTGCCTCCCATTTACTCATTTTAGAGGGTGCCAACCTTAGAAGCATTTGAGCATTGAATGTTGCAAAACTTTACATATTTTTCTCATCAGCGTCCCAGATAAGAGACATTTCTACTCAACTATTTGTTTTGTTAGGGACCAAAATATTTTTGGCTCTGCTCTATACTTTGCAAGTCTTCCACCGAAGGCATTCTTGAGAATGATAGGTTCTTGCTTCTTGTTTCTATACATTATTGATGTATTTGGAAAGGTAGTTATTTATGTATTAATTGTTGTTTATTTTTATAGGTTTCACAACATTTTCTTCTTGAATGGTGTGGTCTTTATCATTACAAGTTCTAAAGAGGGGAGTGGTCGCACCTGTTAATTAGTAGGGTTCATTTTGATAAGGATTTGTTTTGTGATTGAATCGATGTGAGAAGATGCAAGACATTTTGAAGGGCACAACCCAATTTTCTTTTGGACTATTTGTTGAACAAAAGTCTTCTTACGTTATTGAACTATTATGAATCCTCAATGGATTCTTAATGTTGTATTCATTTAATTTATGTGATCTTTTGAAATAGCTTGTTCGATTTGTTTTCTGCTAGGTTTGTATTCTCTTTGATGTAGTGGATATTTAAATACTTTATTAAGGGTTTTCTTAGATTTGTTTTTCTCTAGGGTTTATTTTTGTTGTTAGATTTGTTCTATTTGTTTTAGGTATTTGTGCTTCTCTTGGATTAGTTTTTTTAGTGAATGTATAATTGGTCACAAATCTGAACACATATAATTTGCAAGAAAACATAATGAGCTAAGATGTATTATCTATCACTTACAAAATTCCTTCTACATACCATTAATGATCCACTTTGGGTATTGTACAAAACATATCACTTTCTTCAAAATCAAAACTCTTATCGACTCATCGTTGCATGTACAAAAGCGTGCAACTACTAATTATTCTTGTGTTTATTATTTTTTATTTTTGTGGGTTTCACAACATTTTCTTCTTGAATGGTGTGATCTTTCTCATTGCAATTTCTAGAGAGGGGAGTAGTCGCCAATGTTATGTCAACCAACATTTCTTTTTTCCACTATCGTGCAATAGTTTTTGAACTAGGCAAGGTTTTATTTCCTCACTAAGGCTACAAACCATATGTCACCTCATGTGGGTGCTTCTTTCATTTATATTTTTTGTTTTTTTGCTCACTTCTTCTGTGTATTTGCTAACTTGAATGTTATGTAGATTTATATGTGCTTCTTTCAATAGTGATTTTTTTCTTTGTATTTTTCTTTGACTTTCACTTCGTACAAACAAGATTGAAAATATGTTCTTCAATGGTGTTTATGTACACAAATATTTCATAAACACCTTTAATATTTAAGGGAATTATAATCTTGTTGTTACAACATCATTGTGACATATCAATCGGCTTATAAATTTAAGCTTATACTTCTACTAATTCATTATGTAAAAAGGGTATTCAAAAGAATTACTTTTTATAGATGATCATTTCACAATAATATTTATATTTAAGGGAATTATATTCTTTTGTTACATCATTGCGACATATCAGTTAGTTTATAAATTTTACCTTATATTTTTTTAATTTATTATATAAATGAGTATTCAAAAGTGTTATTTTTTTACAAATGATATTGTCATAATGATTTTCTCTTCATTTTAGTTTAGCGTTTAATAACAATTATTATTGGATTTTTTCTTACACCATTCATAGCTATTAATTTGGTACCTTAATTTTGTATTTTATCTTCTTTTTTTGTTAAATAAGTTGTTATCTTCTTATTTATCATACTTATTTAATTTGAGTTAGTGCAATACAAAATACTTCATAGATCATCATATTAATGGTTAATAGTAATTTGTATAGTATGTCTTTTCTTGCATTTATGGTTTTCTTATTATGTTATTTTAGTCTATATTTTTTAATTTCCCTTTTGTTAGAGGGTTTTATTTTTTTCCTACACCTTATTTAAGCTCGCTTCAGTTTATTAGATGTGGTAATTATGAGGACACAAAGTGAAATGTACCAACTTTATGTGTCACTCTCTTTCACACATAAGTATTTGAGTCACACCATTTGGATTGTTATGCCACCTCTCATAGCCACATTTTGGCTTTACCTTAATAGGTTATAGGGTAGTTGGGTTTCACACCCTCTTTTGGACTCTATTCTAACTTCACTTGAGGAGGTTACACCACATATTTTGACATTTACTAGGTAAAACCTACCAGCATTTATTGGTTGTATGATTCAATGCACCTCTTTAATGCACATGCCCTTATTATTCTATATATTCAACACTCTCCTCTCACATTTACTAGTTTAGTAACTCATTCGGTGAGAGTGATAAGAGTATTCTCAAATTCTCTTGCAATATCTCTACTTTTCTCTGTTGTAAGATTTTATTAACATTTTTCTATTTTGATGTCCAATCATTTGTCCACTGAAGTTGCAGGTAATCTACAACCAACATCATATCTTAGCTTCATTCTTTCTTCTTACAGAATTTAACATGGTATCAGAGTATATTTGTTTGGTATAACTCATTCAATTTATTATTTTTTGAGAGATTTGAGATTAATAAATAGCTAATATTTTCCTAAAAATCTAATATGCTCTTCTCTTGCATCCTTGGATGATTTAAAGAGTCAAAACAATAAAAATAAAGTATATGGTATTTTCTTTTGTATATTTGTGTTCTTATGAGATATGGGTGGTTGCAACATTTTGGTAATACTAGAGGAATTTTATCCTTTTCATAGCATCTAAAACATCCTAAATTTTCAAGATTCACTTTTGTTTTGGAAATAAGAGTTGAAAAATTGAAGGTCTTTATTAAATCCATTTTCATTTTTGCATCACAAACTCATCTTCCACTTGTTGGAAAGAAAAACATATTAATTGGGTTTTATTTCCAAGGCTAGGAAACTATCTAGGTATTTTCTAGTTTTTGGATAAATTAATCATATTTTGCAAAAAATAAGTAAAAATAAGACATTTTTGTTAGAAGAGTTGTTCATGTAAGGAAAATTCAATATTCTTTTCAAAAGTGTGCAACGTTTTCTCTAGGTATTAGATTTTGGCAGAAACATACTTGACGAAAAGCTAGAAATGAACACATTCCATCCATAAAGTTCTTGGTAAAAAATTCCACCATTTTTTTAATCAAATATATCAAGTTGAAGATGATACAATTTTTCTTCGAAAGGTCGTAACATTCACCTTTGAGCTCCATTTTTCAAAAAAGAATATGCATAGAAATGAATTAAAGAGGACTATATAGCTACAAGGTTACTTTTTCTAGATTTATAAAATTTATTTTGTATCAAAATAACAATTTTGGTCATTGTAAGATTAAAAAGCATTGTAGTCAAATTAATCACAAAGTGACAAGATTGTAATTGTTTGGGGCAATTTTTGAGACTAGTGGAAATGGGGGGTGTCTTGTGTGTTTTCTTTTATATACTTTTATTTTTTCTTTGCAATCTAATTTTATACACTTTTGGAAGAATCTCCACTTCCTATTTTACCACCACATAAATATTTTGAATGAAAATCTAAGATGGTAATTTATGTCAAAAAAACATGGATATCATCGGGTTATAATGAGACTTGAAAATGAGCCTAAGGGTGATGAAAAAGAGATAATGTTTTTAGCAAATGTGATGAAGCCTTTGACGCTCTGTGTATTACAATATCCATTTACCTTCTTTTTCACATTGAATCTTCCACTACGCAAAATAGAGCGTGGACCACTTTGTAAACCCTCTTTGGTAAACAAGATGAGCTAAGAGGTCATTAGTCAAGAATGAACTCATAGGGTTTTCTAACAAATATTTACACCATACATTACTTCACAAAATTCAAAGTCATTATATTGCAATTGAACCAATTTATAATCAAGAAGGATGACAAACAATTGATCTTGAGTATTATTTCTAAGCTTGTTCCTAACTATTAAGAAAATGATTTTACAATTTATGGTACAAAATGCACCCTAGGTCCCAACTATAAAATGTCTTCTCTAGAATTTTTTGTAGAAATCAGTAGGGAGCATGACAAATTAGTTATAATGGTACAATTAAACCCTCTAAGTCATATGCTTTAGTTGTAAACCAGGGCACAATAAGAAACAAAAGAATGAAGGAAAGAAGAAGAAAGATTAGAAACTTGTTGCTTCAAAAGAATATAATAAGATTGTAATGCCCCACCAGAGAACCCTCGAAACAAGGAAGAAACATGCACTAAAATACATGAATAATTTTTTTTAAATAATTATTCTCTTACAACACAATCGTTACATTTAATTTATATCACAATAACAATATTATACATAACGTAGAAATAGAACAACAAATTGTGTCACAAAATAACAAGAGGAAGACTATAATTACTTCCAAGGCTTCCATGATGACTCACTAGCCTAGGTCCTATAAGAGCATTAATTAGAAAGGTTCCTACTTTATCCAACATATGGTTAAGCATTAAATCATATGCTAAATATGATAATGAAACTAATTAAAACAACATGAAAACAAGGTCAAACACAAAGCATTGAAACACAAACTAACAACCAAGCATACAACTAGCCTGGGCATAGACGTCGAAGGTAGGCAGAGGCATGATGACATGTAACTGATTGAATGTTTGAAGATGTTAAGTTGATCACCGAAATGCAGAAAGATAATGCAAGACATTAAATTAGTTAATGGATTGTATTGTCATTGATGTCAACTTGATATAATCTAATCGGTTATAATCAAAGTGTCAAAGACTTCACATAATAAGAGAGATAAAGATTATGCTTTCAATAATACATAAAAGACAAGAATTTACTATGTGACTTCAAACATCAACGACTAGTGGAACCTGACAGACAGAGATCACCGAAAGTCAAGTCATAGTGATGCCCGAGCATTACCGACGAGCAGAATCACAAGCATACCCGACAGCCAGAATCATAGTGTAAACTGACGGAGAAGCCTGAGGGGAACTGGAGTGTTGACCGAAGCTATCAAAGATTTAAAACACCGAAATTAACTTGAGTTCATAAATGACAAAATATCTAGCTAGCAGAGCTAAAAATGGACTTAACTGGTAGTTATCATTGTTTTCATCGACAAGATAAAGCCAGAGATAAGTAAAGGATTTAAAGTTGTTTTATCCAGTTGGCAAGAAGATCTCTGCGAGATCAAATAGGATTTTTTCTTTAAATCTAATTCGCTAAGATTGCGGATCATGCCAAGATCAAGAAAATTAAGAACCTAACAACGGTGATATCATGTCTATAAAGAGACAACTTAATTCATTTCAAAAAAAGGGTGAATGGATGAAAAAGAGGATGCTGAAGAGAAACTAATGAAGAGCAACTTCATACAGTCCTGATCAATCAAGCTGAGGAAAGAGCTAAAGTTTTATGTGGACACTGAGCAATAGATCACAGCATCACCAAGCAGAACAAAAGTGGAGCAAAGGTATTAAAAGAGATATATTGTTCAGATTAGTTTTATGAGCTTACAATAGATCTGAAAATCTACAAGTATAAGTTGTATATGTGAACAGATCATATTGTTTCAGTTTAACCATTGATTCAGAAAGTCTCTTAACCGACTAGGATTTAAAGATCCTTTCTATATTGAGATACATCCCAAGGATTATCAAAAATTTTGATCATGGAGATAGCATGAGATGCCAAATACCTACTGACAGGACAAGAGAGTGTTTGATCAAGGAAGGTGGCATAGAGATGCCCGATATCAATTGATAGACTAAACTTTTAAATCCTCTAACAATGTCACACCTAATAGTGTGTTTGTAACCTTTAATAGGGTTGGCTCTTCACCGAGCTCACTTCGAAGAGTAAAATTTTTGGGTTACCAGTCCCTAGTGGTTTTTCCCTTAACAGGGTTTCCACATTAAAAATCCATGTGTCAATGTGTTTATGAGTCATTACTTTAGTTTTTTTCATTACACATAGATAATCTGGATTGATCGATATACTCTAGATAATTTACTGTCTTTCGGTAAATTAACAGACTGCTATTCGGTAAACATACAGAATAAGGTTTAACAAAGCATTTCGAGCAGTAGTAATTTGATAAGTGTACTTGAAGGCATTCATCTTATAGGACTGAAGATAACTAGAGGATTAATATTGTGGTACTAAGTTTTTGGGTTGATTATTGGAATATTTTTGAGGCCACTGATTCACCTCCCTCTCAGTTATTACTAACAAGGCATTGATCCACCTAGGTGTTGATCTAGAATAAGAGATGTTGATTGCTAGTTAGAACATTTTCAGTGACAGAGTTGTCTCAATCCAAAGAAGTAAAGGCATTTATTTCCAAGTAGAGGTGTTGATTAGCATAAACACAAGTGGTAGGAAGAGGCACTAATCTAGAAATCTCTACCAAACTTCAAGTTCTTTCGATCGGGCACTTTGCCATCAAGGACACTTAGCCCAATCACTATCTAATATGAAGTCCTACTAGAATCAGAGAATGACTAAATCCTGCTTTGGGTCTACTCAAATACATCTATGTTCATTTTAGTGCACCAATGGAAATGTTCCTATGACAGCCATTCCTATAAATATGTAAAACTAAGAGCGCAATCAAAAAAACACTCATTAAGTGTGCCTGATACCAACACTAGTACACGTAAATCTCTACTGTTAACCAAATCAATATTTCCTCAATATATTACAACATTCCCATCATAGAGAGGGTATAATATACTTGATTACATGAATACATAGCATAGGGCACACGTCCTAGAGTTTAGCATAAATGAGAAACATAACCAAGAGTAAAAGAGAACATAGAGAAGGGAGAGATGAAGATACCTTTGATGTCACATCCTGTTGTAGAAGCTCAAGTCCCCAACAGTGGTTGGCCATGCCACCTGACTATGTGGTGCCCTTAGGCCCACCCCACCATGCTAAGGAGATGAACACATTACCCATTCACAAAAAAAAACAAGAATAAACTTAGGTAAAGTCTTATACACACACCAAACACATAGAAAACACTTCATCACATTATCAAGGAAAGTCATCGTGATGATAGAATAAAATACATTGAGGGTACTACTCAAGCTATAATGGGTTAGTTGATAGGGAAACAATAGAGAAGTGTCATTGTGTGGTGCCAATGACTCACATAGAATGGAAAGTCCTCTCAAGAAGACGAGGAGCCCATTAACCATATGTCATCTCTCATATATATACATTTCTATACTTGTCACTTATCACAATTCACCTTATCCACTTATTCTCATTACTCTTAATGGCCAACCAGGAGATTTATCATTCTCGGTGACACATTGAGAGCCACTTCTCAACTGTCCCTATCATCTACACCCAAGGCTCAATTTTATCTACATGTGCACGAAACACAAATACAACCATATGCAAATTCATAAAAAGGAAGCACCGCAAATTCCATATATTACAAGTATTCCATATATCACACTTTTAATGTATTAATGCACTCAATAGTCGTATAAATAACACAAGCTCTCATTCACCTTTGATTCTCATTAACTATATTGCATTTTCCTCATGAAACCCAATAATAGATACCACCCACTTAATCACCCAAAAAGACATGGTAATGCATCCAAATTCTTAAACATCAACCAAAACTATCAAGAAGATAAGCTCAAGATAGCAACCACTTTTGTTTCCAACAAGCACATTTACACATCATAAAGCATCAATTTCATTCACACACGAGGCATGAATCTAACATACAATTTGTTCTTTAATAAGAAATTTCATCATTTTATTATAAATTTTCTCTTAAAATCTAATCCTCTGATTTCAAGATGCCAATTAACTATTTTTTCACTATTCATGCATATTTGAAGTAATTCGCATATGCCTCCAATCCTAAAATAGCAATAACTACATGACAAGGGTCTCAAATTGAGGCAAGTAAGAAACTTTGTTATATAAATCTATTATTCCATGAAATAAAATGTCATCAAAACACTAAAATTCCTACTTTCTTTTTTTTCAATTTTCAAATGCAAAATCAGCAATGAAGGCAATCTCCATTAATGGAGCTCAAAAAACTTGAAAATTCAAATTGGTCTAATTAAATTTTTGAGAAAACTCGTTGGTCCAAATGCACCCAACAACACAAAAATGCAATAAAAATGTTCATACAACCATTCCCTAAAATTTTGGCAGCATATCTCTACCTAGGGCATATTTTTGAAATTTTATTCAAATCTAAAGATACAATGCATGAAACCAAATGGTGTAAGAAAAAAAAACATTCTAAATCTCATTACTAAACAAACAAAACTAATTTGGGTTAAAAAGATTGAGTATAGAGAGAGAAATCAACAAAACCCTACCTCAACTTGAGCGAATTTAAAACTTCAATAAAATTGCCCATACACAATGGTTAAAGAAATCCTTGGGGAAGCAAGTAGTTCTCCCTAAGACAATTCCAACAAGCTCCTACCCAGAAAATTCTTCCTTCTCAGTCACTCCCAACAAGCAAAATAAATTTTCAGCAAGAAGAGGGCTTCTTCCTTCACAAAATTGACTAAGTATAAAATGATTCTATTTCCTTATTATAAAATTGTATTGCTTTTTTTTTGGAACATATTAAAAATAAATAATTAATAGAATGCATTTCTTAATTCTCAAATGCCTAATTTTATAGGTTTAAACAAGTACATATACGCCATACAATACTCTTTTTAAATATCAAATAAGCTCTTTACAAATATTTAATAACATAGTATAAAATTTAGTGTATTAGTAAATTGAAGTTAAAATAAACAATCACTCCCTTTTTAAACCTGATTAATTCCTAAGAGTCCTCAAACACATCTAGACATCATTTAATCATACCAAAATTTATTTAAAACTCATTTAATCATAAATAACCATAAACTATAAAAATAATCAACTAAACTATTAAATTACAAAATCATTAATTTAAACATAAACTAATAATTGCAATAAAATTCCTAATAAATGCATCTAAACACAAAGACACTTATCATGGGGTCTCCACATGGGGGTCAAGGGAACCAGGCACTACCAATAGCGACGGTCGAAGGGTGAATTACTACTCTCTTTAAAGATAGATCACACTCCACTAAGCATGACGAGGCTAGGTGTATATAAAGTTGGTCAATGTGTCATCTATGAGAAACCCTCGTTGGGGAAAGTTGGCACACTTAAACCTAGGAAGCCAAGTGAGTTCAATTTCTAGTACTTGTCTACATTAGTACAATAGTCGAAGTACATATGCATATATATCATATCTAATAGTGGCAAGCAGTAAAGGGGATCGACACATCGTGTGGGCTTCACGAGTGAGTAACAATGACTTCGTCACTCTTCATACAAACACATCAATAGGACCCATAAGAACAATAACATAAGCATAGTTGTAACTGAAACTTGAATAGATACATGAATTAGTACATCAACAAATTGTAAACATGTGAATAACCATCATCATATATCATAAGGAAACATATGCACTGATCTTGTAACATCATCTAGACTATAATGTTAAGTACCCAAAATTACCATTGAATAATGTGATTTATCATGAAGTCGTTACCTAACATTAAGTAACATTAGGTATTGTTTAATCAAAATAATGAGCATAGCATAGATTGCATGACCGTGAGCAATTAACAACATCATAGTACTCCACTTAATGCTAATGTATTCTTCTAGCTATAGTAACTACTATTTAATATAAAATATACTTACCTCATTCCGCTTCTAAGACACATTCTAGCACCGTATTACCTCCTTTCCATGAAGGGATTGGAGTGGCACTACAAATATCCTTCATAAAATATGATCAACATAAGAAAGATAAGGTCAAGTGTTCTAATTGTAAGAGGTATAATAATAATGAACTTCATCCCTTAGGAATATCACATGATTACACAACTTATAAGAAAAAATCAAGGCCATATATCCCTTCATAACCCAATTAATTGATAAGTGTCACCCTTCTTCACATGTACACAACAATAAAAAAATTTCCACTTCAAATAGGATCCATTATGCCAAGCAACATTTAACAAGGTAAAGGGGAGACCCTTTGGCGAAATGGCAAGGCTTCTTTCCTATAGAGCCAACAACCAAGGTATAAACCTCATGGGGACACTCTCTAGCATGTCAACAATGGAGAGTTTATTATCTTGATGTTAACACACAAAAAAAACTTTGAGTTCTTTTAAATGGCTCTATCATTCCTTCTCTTGTTGGTGTGATGTTTGTTGCAATTCATCATGGTTTTTTTGTTGTTTTTGTTGGTGTGTTGTTTGGCATTGGTTCTACTCTTGGGGTTTCTTCTATGATAGGTGGACTTCCTATGGGTGTGTCATCTATTGTAATTGTGATTCTCATTTCTAGGGCCCATGGTTCTTATGTGTTAGTAGTTGATGTTTCATTCGACATTAGTTCTTTTATTACTGGGGTTTCTTCTGCAATGGGTGTGATTATTGTTGGTGTGTCATCTATTATAGATGTGTTCCTCATCTTTAATGTTTCCAAGCATTCCTCAATTGTTGTTACAAGGCTCTTGATCCATTTGTACATACCTTTGGTGTGTTACTGGGCTTTGTCTCCTCTGCTACTATGGTTTTTTCAACCATTACTATGCTTCCTTGTATTGTGTCTATGTCATTGGTCTCAATTTTATATTCTACTAGTCTTCATGTATTTGATGCATCGACAATCTCATCTATTTTTGGTTCTAGTGTGTATCTTTTTTTTTTTGTTGTTGTTTTTGTTGTTGTTGCACCTTCTAGGTTGATATTTTATGTTTTTGGACCTAGCTTTGCTGAAGACGCTAGTTTTAGTGTTGTTAGACCATTTCAATAGAGAGTCTCTTCCTCTTCCTTGTGCCTAATTATCCTTGGTAGTGGTTTGTGGAAACATTGTGGTGTAAAATGAAGTCTTCTACCATAGTAGGAGTTTACTGTGAAGATTTTATAATTTGTGGCCCTCTCTTATTTATCTACACAAATAGGTGGTGGGTTCTTGGAGGCCTCTTGTGATGGGTGAGACTGAAATCTTCCCATGTGCTAAAGATTTTTTTATCTTCTCCTTTGCCTCCTCTAGAGATATAAATGTGGTGTTACGAAAGTTTTGGGATTGGAGAGAACACACTCTCTTTTTAAACCTCCTTTAATCCTCTTAAGCCACTAAATGTGCAGTTGATGTGGGTTAGACACCTGAACCTCACTCTACAATTTTTTGAGCCTTCTTGTTATGAGACCATTAATAACCCTATTGGTTTCTTTTCTAAAATTGATGATTCTTATTTCATAGGGAACTCCATATTTACACACATTCTAGTGGATGTTTTCATCTCCAAGCCCCTTCATGGAGATGTGATTTTGATGGTTGGAGATAGGACTTGGATACAACCTCTTGATTATGAGGGCCTCACCTTCTAATGTTGTTAGTGCTTCTCCATTGGTCATCTAGCTACAGATTGTCATCTATCATGTTGCAAGGTCTCTTCTCCTAATTAAAATATGCTACTAATGACCATTTAACTATCAATGCTTCTCATACATTGAGCGACATTGAAGATGATGATGTGTATCTTGCTTTTGATGAGGCTCGTAACCTCCTACCAATGAGGCTCCTACAAAACCACTTGCCCCTCCTATTCAAACTAATCTACCTTTAGAACCTCCCTATTGTTCCTCTTATGTTTCTCTTCATACTA
The DNA here is from genome assembly GCA_018584345.1 of Thuja plicata. NCBI lineage: Eukaryota > Viridiplantae > Streptophyta > Pinopsida > Cupressales > Cupressaceae > Thuja > Thuja plicata. The sequence continues at coordinate 2,256,283 of MU226799.1, read as the reverse complement.
TGTCTTATGTCATTTGTGAGTCATCTAGTGTGGGTGTGCTTCCAAACTCTCATGCAACCATGAATTATTTTGTTTTTGTTACAACTTATATTCTACCTGCTATTATTTTTTACCTTTTGCCTAATCATCATCTTTCTCCCTCTCTGTATATTGATAGGATCTTCATGGAGGTTTTATTTCTCACTTCCCCTTGAATTGGGCTATAGGATGGTAGTATTGCTTGATTGTTGTTAGTTGACATAGCAAAGGTCTTCCTTCCTCCATTTATGAAACTTATACTAGAGTTATGGGTGTAAGTTCATCTCAATCTTGATACCTGTAGGTTGTTTAAATTTTTACCAATGTACCTTAAGTTGCTTGTAATGTCTTGTGTTGGAAGTGGCCTATTATGAAGTAGGTGTTGTATGTGGCATTTTATGGCATATGTTAGTCAACCCTTAGGGATTTTGTTGTAAAGGGTTAGCACCCTAGTTTTTTCTTATATAATCAAATTCATTTGACAAGATCAACGAATTTCTCTTATCCATCAATTTTAGTGGCACCTACATCAAAAATATCATTGGTGCTCTACATCTCATTTACACATCATGCTTAAGTACAATACTCCTAGTTAAAAACAATGATCAAGAATGAGAGAACACCATCTATTATCTCAAAAAAATATTGGTTGTATGTGAGCTCACTTATTCCTCCATGGAGGAATTTTTCCTTCCAATAGTATTTTCCTTGTAGAAGTTTCAAAATTAGAAGCTTAATTCTACTCCCATTTCATTGTCAAAGTTGACCCCTTAAAATATATGTTGTTAAAACTGACTATTATTGGAAAAATGGCAAAGTGTGTCATGCTCCTTAATGATTTTTTTTATTGAACATGTCAATTAGAACACAATTAAAGGAAAAATTATTGCAAATCAATTAGTAGAGGTGTTACTTTCAAATCCTCATCAATTGATCATCGAGTTTCCAAATAAATTTTCCTTCATATCAAGGAACCCAAATCATGGACACTATACTTTGATAGATATTTTATGTCACATAGGTCAAGTATTGGTATCCTCTAAATTACCTCCAAATTGGTCCCATCCTAAAATAATTCTACATCATTTTCCTTGTAAAAATAACATTGCAAATGTAGAGTCAAGAATTACATACCCCTATTTGCAATTTAGGCCACACTTTTTAACCACTTTAGTGTCCATTCCCCTAGCATTTGTGTAGGTCCATTTGATCCCTTGCATTGTCCTTTACCCTCTCAAGATGCTCAAAATCCTTGTCAGCAACCATATTCCAGCATCAACTTTGCATTAGTCATGGGTTTCCTTTGTCACCTATCAATTTTTAGCATGATTCATTTAGACACTAGTGCATCGCGCAGACATCTATGATCTGCATATTAGTCCACTGATATCCCAACATTCAAATGTCGGTCATGTGCATGCTTTCCACTTGTCACTAGCTTTTGTCGGTCGAATGAACTAGAATCTTCTAAAACAGCCTGGAAGCGTCTTTTCCTCTCCTATTCTCTTTTTAAATTGATGTCTTTTCTTCATTCAAGCTCTCTAAGATCTCTCTTTCATCTCTCAGTAATAATATTGGAATCCTCTCTCTCCCTTTGGCTCTCATTTTGCTACAAAAGTCTATTATTAGCTACATCATTCTTTACAACAATATCTCTAGCTCTCTTGACTTTTTCAATCTTTCTGGTAATATCTTCATGTATCTCTTGTGTCTTTGAGAATCTTTGGATTCATCACATCCCTTTCTATCAATATTATTTTATTTCATGCAATAGGGGTTTTCCTCCACTAGCGGGTTTGTTTCTATTTGCATACCTCACATAATAGGGGTTCTCCTCTATCTAGTGGGGTTTCTTTATATTATGTTGTCATTTATTTATCTTTGATTCTATCTATCTATCTATCTATCTATCTATCTGGTTGTTGTGGAGGTGGAAACACCAAAGAAGAGACTTGACTTAGGCAAGTCTCCAAAAAACCCCAAACAATTTTCCCTCTGTTGCATGTGTGCAGTTTTATTGGAACCGTTCTACCACATGAGGGTTTGCATATGTTTTATTCATTTCATTTCAATTTATATTTATTAATTTATTTATTTTATCATATTTATGACATTTACATTTACATTTTGCAGTTTATCTAAAGCACGAACCTGGGTTTTTACCATAATCTAGGCACTTTCAGTTTCAGTATGCACCAGACTATAGTGCACCACACAGACGTATACATGTCGTGTTGACGCCCTTGGCCAAGACAATCATATTTGGACTGAAGACTCTCTGTCATCTATTCTTTCCATTTCTAAAACCAAAGTATTATTTTCTTCATCGATAATAGGATATTTCCACTGGTTTATCTAGTTTGGAGGAATATGAATGTATGTTGTGAATCTGGTTCTCAAGGGAATATATTTTTCCTTTGGTAGGGAATATAGATGAACTTTATTTTTCTTTTCTTTCTATTTATTTTCCAACTTGTCAAGAAACTTCAATAAGTTCTTATGTAAGTTTGTGGAAGTGAATTCTTATCTCCTTTCTTATTATTCTTTGTTGTCCCCTCTATTGAAATTCCTTCTAATAATAAGGAAATCGCAATGCAAGAGGATGAGATAATTAATGACTTTCTTAATGTCTCTCTACCATCTCTTCAATCAAATCCACTCTCTACTAGAGAAGATGTGTTGGTAAATGAGGAATCTCATCTTACATCTGAAATCCCACGAGTCGATGTTGGGCATATTTCTTCAACTAATCCTTCCACAAGATGTAATAAATTGGTTAATGTAATTTTTGTCTTTGTTGCCCCTAAAAATCCTAAGAGACCAATAATATATGTTAATGGAGAAGGTCCAAAACCAAATTCAAGGAAGGTTATGTCCATTAGTGGTGACTCTTATAAGGTTCACCCAGTGTCCTTTCTCTGATTGTTGTCTATCTCTGAATTCTGAGAAGTGTGTGGCTACTAGTTATCAAAAAGTAGCTCACACTTATCATACTAGTGGGATTAAGAAAAGCATTAATATTCCTACTTATTTTCCATCTTCTCAACCTATTATTTCATCTACTCCTAAAACATCCTCTCAATCTCTAGTAGAGTGAGATCATACTGAGCAACATCATGTTACTACCACTAAGATCTCTCTCTGGGATCTTCTTCAAACTTCTCCTTCTTATCATGGTATGCTTTAGGAGGCTCTACATAAGATCCTTGAGCCATCTTCCACTAGACTTCATGATGCAAATGATTTATTGGATTGTATAAGCTCTGGTACTCTAGAGATTACATTCCATCAGCATGAAGTTCCATCCACTAAAGTTCAAGACCAAGATGATCCATTAATGATAGTTCCTTTTTTAAATGGCATTGCTATTAGACATACTCTCATTGATATTGATTCAGAACTCAATGTTTGTAGTATTGATCTTTTACTTAAAATAAAAATGGATCCAAGTTCTCTTTCAACTTCTTCTTTATCTATTCATGGGTTTGATGATGTTGTTTAAAAATCTCTAGGTACAATAATACTACCTTTGCAAATTGGACTCATTTATTTACCTACTCTAGTACATGTAATACCAGGCACTTAGCAATATAATCTTCTTCTAGGTAGACCGTGGATTTGTGACATGGGTGTAGTCTCATCTACCTTGCATAAATCTATTAAATTTATTCATAACAATCAACTAGTTTTGATAAATATGGATCTTGCATCCCTCCATTATTATTACGAGGCTAAGGTTAATCAGTCTTCAAATTATGTTACTTTTTAAAATTCAATTCCTTCATCATCATCAAACATAGTCATACCACCATGATTCCCTAATCTGTATGGTGGTGTGCCAACTTTCCTTCTCCTCAATCAAATGCATGTCCCAACGATGATCAGGGTCCTTTGGATGAAACTAACACTATCCACCTTGACATTCCAAATATTTCATTCACACCTTCTATTGAGGATGATCATTCTTCTATATTGCAGGATAGTGTGAATGATGTCAACTATGCCAATAATATTGATGCTCCCCCTTTTGACAAGTTGTAACCATGCTATGGTCAAGGATTCAATATTCTTTCTAGGAATGGGTATAAACAAAAGGGTCTTGGACACATGGAGCAAGGATTCAAATTCCCTTTGGAACTAAAGCCTCTCTCTTCTATCATGGGTTTAGGTTACAAAGCTTCTCCTTTATCTCCATCCACACTTCCATTGTCCAATATTTATGTGCCATCTTCTTATGAGAAATCAAACCTTTCTTTACAAGATAAAGGGTTGCTTCTTGCACCTCATTCTTTATTTGAACAAGATCATATGTTTTTGTGGCTTATCAAATCCCACTTGATTACTCTTTTTCCCCCTACACATAAGAGGCTTCATGATATGAATGATGAAGCGAGGCATTCTTTTTGTGCATATCATCAAGTGCTTGGCCATTCCACCAGTGAATGTAAGGCTTTGAATGATAAAATACAACTTCATGAATCAAGTTTCATCAATAATTTTTCTATTGACATACCTTCTTCTTCTTCTATGCATGACAAGTGATATTGAGGTTTACCTCTATCCTATCTTTTCTACATATCTATCTTAAGATCTTATATTATCTTATATTCCTTTGTGAGGGTCAATCCACTTGCTTATCTTCTTTGCCTTTGTGGGGGCCAATCCACTTTCTTATCTTACCTTATTTTCCTTTGTGGGGGCCAATCCGCTATCCTATCTTATCTACTTTTGTGGGGGCCAAACCACTATCTTTGTGTCTCAATCTCACCCTATCATATACCTATCTAGCTTAACGCTACTTGTATTGGCAATGATCTTAAGTTGCCCTATCACATACCTACCTAGCTCAACACTATGCATGTCTAAGTTGCCCTAACACATGCCTATCTAGATCAATGCTACACATGTCAGTGGACCTATCAAAGTCTCCCTATCACATGCTTATTTTCTACCCATACCAAAGTAATTTCATCGATAGTGGCCCTCTTCCCTAACGAAGTTGGTTATATTGGGTGTCTTTTTTGGTACTTGCTTTCCTCCATAGTGGGGTTGGTGTTGCTAATCATGGCCATCTGCATGACCTCTAGCAATAGACAAAGATAATATCTTATTCATGTGGTGTCTCTTCGACATTGGTTGCTTCCCTATCTGTTGGTTGCATTCTTCCTTGAGGAAATCAATCCTGAATTCTTCTCTCCTTGTTTAGAATTCCTCTATTTTTTATTTCTTGTATTTTGGGGACGATGCATTTTATTGAGACAACATTTTACATCAAGGTCTCTTTAACTTTTTTGACCCAAAATTTTTAGTTTGTTTGGTGTATGTTCTAACCCCGTGGCTTTGTGGTTTCCATTATCTAACTTTGTTGTCTTTTGCAACTTTTTATTTCTAATGCATGTCTTGCAGGTATTCACCCTGGGGGCATACTATTATGGATTTGAAGAGTTATTTTCTTCCTCTACAATATACTTTTGGTATCGTGATGTATTTTCTTCCGTATATTTCCTTTAGAGTGCATATTCATTTAGGTTTATAAGACCACTAAAGTGGGGGGAAAATGTAGAGTCAAAAATTATATACCCCTATTTTTAATTTAGGCCACACTTTTATAACCACTTTAGTGTCCATTCCCATAGAATTTGTGTAGGTCTGTGTGAGCCCTTGCATTGTCCTTTCCCATCTCACGATGCTCAAAATCCTTGTCAGCAACTCTATTCTAGCATCAGGTTTGCATTAGCCATGTGTTTCCTTTGCCACCTATCATTCTTTAGTGTGATTCATTTGGACACTAGTGTGTCGTGTAGACATTCACATGCCGCTTATTATTCCATCAGCATTACAATGTTCAAATGTCGGTCATGTGCATGTTTTCCACTTGTCACTTGCTTTTTTTGGCCGAACATCCCAAAATCTTCTAGAATAGTGTGGAAGCCTCTCTCTCTCTCTCTCTCTCTCTCTCTCTCTCTCTCTCTCCAATAGTCTATTATTAGTTGCATCATTCTTCACAATAATATCTCTAGCTCTCTTGGCGTTTTCAAGATTTCTGGCAATATCTTACTATCTCTCTTGTGTCTTTGAGCATCTTGGGATTCATCACATCCCTTTCTATCAATATTATTTTATTTCACGCGATAGGGGTTTTCCTCCACTAGCAAGGCTCATTTATATTTGCATATCTCACATAATAGGGATTCTCCTCCATCTAGTGGAGTTTGTTTCTATTATGTTGTCATTTTTTTATTTTTAATTCAATCTATCTATCTATCTGGTTGTTGTGGAGGTGGAAAAACCAAATCAAGCACTTGACTGAGGCAAGTCTCCAAACAGCCCCAAACAATTTTCCCTCTCTTGCATGTGTGCAGGTTTATTGGAAGCATTCATCTGTATGAGGGTTTACATATGTTTTATTTATTTCATTTCTATTTATCTTTGTTAATTATTATATTTTATCATATTTTTGACTTTTGCATTTTGCAGGTTATCTGAAGCACAAACCTGAGCTTTTGCCACACTATGGGCACTTTTTGTTTCGGTCTCCACAAGACTATAGCACGTCACGCAAATGTCTATGTACCATGCTGGCATCCTTGGCTGAGACACTCAAATTTGGACCGAAGAGTCTCTTTCATCTGGTCTTTCCTTTTCTGAAACCAAAATACTATTTCTTCATCTATAATAGGATTTTCCACTAGTTTATCTAATTTGGAGGTATCTGAATGTATGTTGTGAATCTGGTTTTCAAGGGAATATATTTTTCCTTTGGTAGGGTCAAATTTATGACATTACAAAAAATATGAAGCATTAATAAATGGTCTCAAAATTGGAAATACAATGGAATATCAAACATTTATAGGCCTTTGCAATTCAACTTTAGTTATTAAATAGGTCAATGATGAGTTACTCACAAAAGATGACAAACTCATGTCTTATAAATTCATGTTGGATAGTTTCAAGTAATATTTCCTACATATATCTGTTAAGCAAGTACTTTGCATTAACAATGAATTTGTTAATGCAATGGCCACCCATGGATATCTTTTACATATATTCAATGAAATCACGAGTATCACTCCCTTGTTGAGAAAATCTACATCCCTCCTTATGATATCCTTAATGTTTATATGGTTTTTGACATTATCACTCCCCACATTCCCTCATATAGTGACATTTATGCTACCTCTAAATTCAAGTCATCGTCGCTACTATCATGTATTTCACCAAGTGGGTCAAAGCATATCCACTCATATTTTTCATTAGCATCCAAAATTAGTATTCATCCTCAACCATCTCATTTTTATTTTGGAAAACCATCCACTTTTATCCTAGACAATATAAGATCCTTTAAAATTGCAAAGTGTGATTCCTCTGTGTGTGATTCAACATCAAAAATATATGGTTCACAGGCCCCGTTTGGTTGGGGAATTGGAATTGGACTCAAAACCTGATTATCTCAAAATAGGGTTTTGAAATTCTGGTTTTACATCTTCCGAATATAGTTTGGACCGTTTGGTTGACCCAGAAAATGGATTAGTCAATCCATCTTCTGCATTTGGTTGCCAATTTCAAAATTGGAATTGGAACTGACCAATTCCAACTTTCGCGTTTGGTTCAACAATCTTGAATTGGAATTGGAATTAGACACTCTATGTTCTATGTTTGGTTCTACATTTTGAATTGGAATTGGATTTCAACAAAGAATTTATAATTTTTTATTATTATTTAATAATTTTTTAATTTAATGTTGTGATTTATTTTGTCCATTTTTTAATTTTTGAATTTTTGAATTTTTGAATTTTTTTTAATTGTTATTTTTTTTAACTTTTTCTAATTTAAGATCATTGTTTGCTTTATTTTCTAGAAAATATGCAACTAAACAGTCATAGACAAAGTAAAAATACATTAACATCTAAAAACAATTTGGCTACTATATTTCTATTTCTTCCTTAATTAGCTAATTATTGGGTGTAAATGACTTTTTTAAGGGTGAAACTATTCGCGGATAAAACTTGGAAAGGATAGCTCACTTGTTGCTTGAATTAGTTTTATGGATTATTACTATGTGTAGTAGCACGTCTACTTTTCTTTTAGACAACTATTTTTTCATGCTTATGCTCATAAAAAAATATATGTTGATCTCCTTTCTACTAATTATTAGATTATATTTTAAATTTATATGGAATATCATATTCAATCTTTCACAAATGACAAATACATCATATTTTGCTTTTCTTTGCACTTAGAATCAAGTTTAATTGATGTCCAAATTTGATGTCCAGGATCTACAAACATGATGATTGTAAAGTTCTATGACATCAAGACTATATACCAAATAAAATTAGCAATGCAGAATGATATTGTAAGGATTGGTTGGAATTGAGACATACAAGTGTTTGCATAAAAATATAAATAATCATTGCATTTATCAATATTAAAAAAGTCTTGTAGTCCTCATCACAGTATATATATA